>LD357815.1:217865-232882 GCA_001465055.1 Ptychodera flava
ACGCAAATATTTTAAATTAATATTGGGGTGCAAAGTCACTCATTTCACTGATACGCTACTGTCCTTACACACACTTTATCAGCTGCAACGTATATTACAGCGCTGTAAAAACTCATGGCACAAAGCTGCTTACGGTCATAATTTTAAGATGGATTTTTTTATATTTAGGGCCTACCTATACTCTTTGTAATACTTGAAAGTTTTGATCTGTAGGCCGATTTGAGTATTGATACTTCGGATGGAGTAATATGCGCGTTCACAGTCACTCTCACACACGCACACATGAGATTTGGTTCGAGCATGGTTTAACACTCTAGGTGGGTAGAGAAACCGTGGTTTGAAGGACAAGGAAACCCTACTCTTTTCTTCATCTTCTCGCAAGAGTCGAAACGACGGCGTTATAATTTTAACTTTAAAAAACACACACAAGCGACTTATTGCTGACAGAGCTAAAATTTAAACTGCCGACAGCTTTTTTTTTTTCATACAGTAAAACGTTTCAAACCTTCTGAAAAGTGATCGACTACCACGCATACATACCGTTACCACGGTTACCTCTGACATCTAGTAAGTGCAAATTTGCATCAGAATTGTTTAAAGAGAAACGTTCGTCGGAACTGCGCCTGTGCGAGTTTCTTGTTTACAAACAATGCATTTCTTGCACGATATCTAGATGTAACCATTATCATAGCTGCAACGTTTAAATTATACGATGTAGATTATGACAAACATGTTTTAACTTTCATCAATCACCATGGTACCTTAATTGGATACAGTGTTTACTTTGGTCGTATGGGTCCCATACGACCTTTGAGCGCAGTTCTGACGATTGTATTCCTTTAACATCGCTTCAATTTCACACTTTGCAAGAATGTGACAAAAACATTAATTAATGTATACATACAAATAAGCTTAGAATCTATTCGTTCGTTTCAGTATATTATACAAATAACTTTTAATCAGTTTCTTTAATTTCTACAAGACTGCCGACACCACTTTTTCATCCTACAAAAGCACAATGACATTTGCATTTTTCTATATTTTCGCTTTCGTCCAGGTAGCATATCGGCTTCGTCATTGATGTACTCCTTCACAGGCCGGTAGTACAGAGGGACTATGACTGTGCTTTTGTCTATTTGAAAGCTTGTGTGAATTTACTGTAAATTATTACAACTGCAGTACAATCTGTTAAAAAGGTTTCATTTTTCTTAGTTTGAATTTCATACCTGTGAGATGCATGGACACATGTTAAAATGTGTCAAACTAACGTACCACGCACATTATTCTTATGGTTATTTTCTACTGCTTTAGCGACCGTGAGATATGCTGGTGATATGATGAACTATAGACATTCAAATGCCGATATAGGAGAAGATGCTTTGACATACCCGGGTTAGAAATGAATTTTGTAACCACAATGACAGTGTCATAAGGAGTCACAAGTGTCAACAGTTTTTAGAAGTACATTAATTTGCTCGTTGTCGGCAAAAGTTCAATTTATATCTCGATCTTCGACCCAGAAACCGCATTCTTATCGACTGTTATAATAAGCCACTATAGTATGTTCATATTTACGTAAAGAAAACTGAATATTCGTTATCGGTTCGTCATCTTTGCGTCATCGCGACAGACAACGCTCAAAGTTCCTCATGCGTTTGGCATTTGGCACGCTGCTGGTATAAAACGTACATTGTATTGCATGCAAATTATGTTGGAGGTTACATCACTGTAAAGTCTGAAAAACAATAAAGATATACTTCTAAACAGGAATGATATGTTAGTATAACCCTCCAGCACAAAAGAATTCAACATAATTTTGTAGTTTTGACCAAACATCACAGTCAAAGTCTGCGTATTTTATCGATGTCAACAAGTGACTCACAATAATCGATTTTCAAAACTTTATCACCAAAATTTTCTGTGTTTAGACGTAGAAAGATTGTGCTTTAAAAAGGGACCTGACGCTATCAGATCGTGCTTTAAAAAGGGACCTGGCGCTATCAGATCGTTTAAATACATTAAAAAGTACATTGGAGCCATGAACCCAATCTTTCCTGATGTCCTAATCTCACACTTCCTTGAATCTGTCAGGGATGAACAAATCCTGATAATCGATGAGGTATTGCGAGGTCACGGATTGCCGGTCAACTAGTGAATTTAACATTGTAAAAGTACCTACCTAGTTGGATGTGCATCACCACACGGACGTAATAATCGCACAGGAAGCAAAGCCACTCGATACAGGGTCAGAAGACAAAAGAGCTTAGATTTTGTTTTTCTGCACATATAGTAAAATGGACAGACATTCTAACAAGTGTATATAAGCTTATTATCATTATGATCGTATTTTTGACGCACATTTTAGAATATATCGTCGCAAGCAGAAATTCTCACTTTTCTTGAAGGAAAAGAGTGAACTCTCTTCATAGTGATAAAAATGAAAAGTATTTGGTCGAAGAAAATTACATCACTGTCGAAGCCAATCGCAACTTAAATTTGTCTAAATGGACCAAGGAAACAACCGATACGAGTATCTGGACCAGATAGGATGGTTTGTAGTGCCATCATCTTCACTGGAAGAGGCGGTAAGGATCGCGATGAGCCTACAAGAATTCACAGTCAACCTTACGTGGCACATGACGTTGTAGAACACACGGTATCCCATTTCTCAGACAACAAGGAAGTGTAGAAAGGTGCGATTTCATTGGCTACGCAAAAAAATTAAAAAAAGCCCTTACCATCTGAATAATGTTTCTGCTTTATGAAATTTGCTTCTCGTCTCACAATGACTATTGGTATTTGAGTTTCATTGACTAGTGTGACTTAGAAATGCGGAAATACTTTTTTGAAAGAGTTGTAAATTATTCTTTACCCAAGATATATCCTCTCTTTTACTCACCAGTCCGCAATGACTACATAACTTGCAGACTTTGCTGCGAGCTCAGTTGTGTATGACACGGACTGTAGTCAATATCAACGCTTGAGGGCGCTTTTTAATACGAAGAAGACGAAAGCCAGACATGAACTTGATATGGCAGACTGTTATACAATGACATTTATTATATTTATCACTACGTCTCTTATAATGTCAATATAAAATAACATGGACATCTGGACATGGAACTAGGAAAGTACTTTATTTTCAAAATATTTATTGTCAATTGCATTGATAATTTCTGAGTAAAACTGTATGTAAATGTTGACAATTATTGTACATCTCATTTGAAGACATATTAAAAAGAAACCTCTTCTGGTGAAAGAGGCTCCTACCACAGTTGATCTTTACATCTTGATTTCTGTAAAATGTTTCCTTTAATACAAATTGATGAACACCATTTATTATCATAAAAGAATTATTCTTGAACATTTTACCATAATTCATGGACTTACAAAATGATATGCAAAATGGTTGTGATTTGATAAACAGGAAAGGACATGATATCTTTACATCATAAAATAAAGTCATTTGTAGGATTAATATTGTGGCACACTCAGACAAAAATAAGACAATGTGCTACTCTGTCTAGCAAAATAATGCCATCCTACTTCAACAGTTACATTTAGTACATGCCTCATATATGAAACATTGCCCACCCTATCTGATTCACTGTCAACTTGTTGATGATGTGGCAGGCCATATAGTCATCATTTGACTGAAAGCAAAAAGGAACTTATATTCAACTTGACAACATTGGGATATCAAAATTTCAGATTGCATATTTTACATAGAAAATGTGTTTTTTATGGAATTATGCATAAAAATTTTAATAATCAATCCAGCCATGGGCCATTAGACGATGAAAATGGTTCTTGTTATGATGGATTTTCATTTGTCATACAAATGAAGCACATGATTGTCATATGAATGTGAACTCAGATATTTGAAGTGAAAACTATGCAAGAGAGACATGTAATACAAACATTATAGCCCAAACAAGGGAATATGCACCCTTGAGGAAAGAGACTATTTGCCCTCCTGATGTCATAAAAATGGTCACCTGCCCTCAGCCTCAGACACATAGTCCCATGTTTGGGAAAGTAGAACATATAGTACTGATCACTGTTATTTGTCATAACACAAAAAATAACAAACATGGCAATTCTTCCACATTTAGGCAAAACAAGGGAATATGCACCCTTGAGGCAAGAGACTATTTGCCCTCCAGATGTCAGAAAAATGGTCACCTGCCCTCTTACACATAGTCCCATGTTTGGGATAATATATATATAGTACTGATCACTGTTATTTATAATAACAAAAAAAATGACAAACATGGCAATTCTTCCACATTTTTCCATATGACATGCAATGGGAGATGCATATCTCAGTTAAGTTTTAGCCAACGGGTTTAAGAACGATTGCATATCACTACCAATCTGTGTGCTGTCTGCACTGATTTGGAGGCTGGAAATGCAACGTGACTTTTCCCAGAATTTTCTGGGTGCAGAGGAAACAGTAATTGTTGTTGCAGCACCAACACTTGATGTGGTTGTTGTTTTTCTCTTTCAGGTTTTTCTGATGACAGACTGGACACAGCTTGACGTCTTTCTTTCTTTCAGGATTCTCACTCAGGATGTCTCTTATTCTGATGGCATCCTGTCAGTAAGTGGAAAAAACTACATTAACGATGCAACTGTTTCATCATAAAGTGTTGTTCAATCTATTGTTTTATTTTACTGTATTATTGGACCTACACAATGGGAAATGGAGTTATTGGACCAGTAGATAGGACTATGGGGTTACTGGACTTACACAGTGGGAAATGGAGGTTATTGTACATTAGACCTACACAATGGGAAATGGGATTTATGGGTTTGGAGGGCCCTGGGGAAGATAAGCATCTTTACTGAAGCTTACCAGGCTACCCTCGTTAAACAAGGTTTAATAAAATAATAAAATTTATTGGACCTGTACAGTGGACTATGGCTTTATTGGACCTTGGCAAATTGGGAAATAGGGGTTATTAGACCTGTAGATGGGATTATGGGGTTATAAGCAATGGGAAATGGGGTTATTGGACCTGTATAATGGGGTGAGAAGGTAACACATTATCACAAATTGATACAAGCAATGTATGCACTGCAAATGATGTAATCAGCACCATAATAAAAGTTTAAAATTTTGCTAACACTTTGTTGAGCTTGCTAATTATCGCTCATTTCTAAACCACTGAAGTTCAAAGTGGCGAGAAAGAAGAAAACCAAATCATGGGCATCTTGTTTTGTTTGCTATTTTCAAAACTGATGTTCAAAGCTCTTGCAGTGAAATATTGGGTTTTTAAAATATTTTCTAAGTTATAATGTTCTCTCATTTGGCTGCATTCAAATAGTAATAAACTACCCGTGGCTACTGGAAACTTCAAACAATTTCTGTTAAAATCAAGACAGTCTCAAGTCAAATGTTTAATTAACAAAATCACTTACTATGTCTGAATCTCATTCAATAGACTGTGGCTGAGAATGTAGAATTATTAAATTCTACACGTATTCTACGTATTTGTCCCTTTGGTAGATTTTTACATGAGTGACATTTTTGTGACATCTGTATCAATATTTGATGGCATATTCTCCTTCTTTGTGTAATTTTTAGCAAGAATTTTTGACAAAAGTATGTGAAAGTAGTGGAACTAGATAGCTTTGGATGTCATGCTATGAGCATATAGGTACAAATTTGTACTCTACATTACAGCCTCTGAGATGCTACCTTGGAGACCTACCTCAGGAGTGCCTCTCTGTGGTTGCATTGGTGGAACATATCCATAATGGATGGCTGTCATATCAAAGCTCTGACAGTTTCTGTGGCTGAAATGTCCGTAGTCGGTGATTTTCGCGTGGCATTCCCAGCAAAAATTGATTCCACACTTAGTACAGGTCATGAAATTGCAGCTGTGAAGAAATAAAAAAAGTCTGGTACTATTTTTGAGTTCAGAGACTGATTCTTGAATTGTGCGCTAAGGTAGAATGTGCCTCAGAGAAAGATATTCCGACTCTAAAATTGCTACAATTCTTTTCTGATCTACTTCTTGTGGGGTGCTAATTTTAAAGCTCTTGGAGAAAGAAAAACTTTCACCATCTTAGTTTTTTGAAAATCTGATATTTAATTTTTCCCTATTTTCCCTGGGTTTGGTAGCCATTTTGAATTTTTAAAATATCACAAAATGTTGGGCAATTTGTTTCGCTAGTTCCAAACTTTGCACAGTGACCCTCGATTTTTTATATTGTTGATTTGGTAAGAGAATGGCTTTAAGTTTTAGTTGGGAAAATTTGAGCAAAAGTTTAAGACTTTCGCTTTCGAGGTGCATACTACCTTAAGCTTACAGATTTCACTTGTTGCAGTTGACTTTTATGATATACTGTCACTGCCTTAGACACTGCCATTTCCTGAAATATCATCAGGGGCTTAAATTTATAAACCTGTCTCAAAATTACTTAGCCGTGTTAGTCATCTTCTATTACTTTGTCTATTTTTCATTCTCTTATGTGTACAGAATGGTGTATCTCTGCTCAGCTTAGTGATTGTCAGCAAATTCACAGTGTGGACTCTTGAAAGAAAAAAAATATCATTCAAAAGTGAGAATAGTAACCACATCAATAAAAACATTTTCATACCTATATCCAAATACATGTGTAATTTAATAGTCATACAATGTAGTTGTTCAAACAGATATCTGGTCATGTGAGTGTAACTACTAAATCCTTCTGCTATTTCATTATTTTCTTGTACAAACTATGCTGCATGTGAACATTTACTTGGATGATGTCTATGACAACCTACCCTGATGACTTCTGAATTCTAACTGAGCATCCCGGGCATGCTGTGGTACTTTCCTTGACAGCTTTCTTGGACTGTTCCTCTTCCTTTAAATGCTGCTTCAATTTCTCGGCAATTAACCTTGCTTTCTCGTTTTGATCTCTCTGTTTCTGTTCCAGCTCTTCCAGCTTGTCCTCAATGGTCTTACACATTCTACCCTAAAGAGTTTGAGACATTCCATTGTGTGCCTATTATTATTTTCATTGTCACATTGGTGCTTTACATGAAATTCCAATCAAATATTTTTCAGTGAAAATTTGATTTCCGGAACTATTCAAACATTTAGCAATCTAAAGATGATCTATTTCCCAAACATTGGCAAACTTGCCGTCCACTTCAGTGAAACAAATTTGATGACTATATACATGAAGCAGACACATCAGCATACAAGAAGTTGGGGATTAAGCATGAGCTTGGTATCCTGTGGACCAACATGAAATTTCAGGTATTTTTCCTGAAAAAATGGAGGGACTGGACATTTTCAAAATGGATGGCTCGATCACTGCACTGAAAGTTGTATTCATGTTACATATCATGTACTGATCAACTGAAAACTGTACCCTGTTACTAATTGCCTGGCACTACCTTGTCAAAACTTAAACAGATTACAATTAACAGTTTCTGATTCCTTTGTGCATAGTCATGTTGGAAATATCAAAATATGAAATAAGGCATTCTGTGACTGGCAACCACATGCCCCTAATAGGTTTGGATGCTTTTAATGCTTTGTGCAGACATTCATATATGGAGATTCACAGTGCACATGTCTTTGTAAATAGGATGCCTGCAATTGACAATTACTGCTTGGTAAATTCAATATTTGAATTATTGCTATAGGGGTCTGTAATGATTGATTGACCAAACTTATTTTGGTTAAAACACTGAATTTTGGGGGGAAAATGAGAAATCGTGGAAAGAAGTTGCACTTTACCTGATGCCATGCTTCTTTGCAATCAGTGCAGTATGAATAGAAACATAAAGTGCAGTGAGCCAACTTGGAGGAGTCTAGCTCTTTAATAACAGCCATGTTACAACGAGGGCAGTAGTCAATATCCTCCATTGTGTCAAGTGTTTTCTGTGCATAAAAACATACAGATATAAAACAACGTGTAAACTTTATATGTCGATCAGGAAGGAAGAATTCAGAACAAACTTCATGACACAATCTGAAGGAATTTTATTGCATAATAAATATTGTGTGACCAGTTCCCCGATGAACATATGATGTTTATACTTTCTCTTAACTTTCACTTTGTTTGGAAAGTTGCTTAGGCAATGTGCACAAACAGTTATTGATTTTGCAAATTAAGAAAGCAATGATGCTCTTTGTCCTTGAACCTGATGTTTGAAGTATATTAATTTTGTTTGTCTCAGCGTGTCTCAGAGTTCTTGCAGGCTCATTACATAAAGGATACTATTTTAATAGTCTTTGTTTGTCAGGGCTCAAAGAGGTTAGTTTTCCTACAATGTGCCATTGTAGTCACAATGACAATAATTTGAATCTTCCATATGATACTGCTAAACTTTCAGCAGCTGTTTGTAGAGTCAGTCACAGACATTTTTGTGAGTTAAGTTGATAAATTAAATGTAGTTGATAGAAGGAGCAGCTTTTGTCTACTCACTGAAATTCAAAATTATTGCCAGGAGTCATGCAGTTGTGTAAAACAATTGTACAGCGGCAGATATAGCGCCGCTGTCCTTTTAAGGTAGAACGCACCTCAGGGACAGATAGTCGAACTCTCAAATTTCTACAATTCTTTTCTGATCTACCACTTGTGGGTGCTCATTTTAAAGCTCATGGACAAAGAAAACCTTCGACTGTCTTAGTTTTTCAAAAATCCAAAATTTAATTTTCCCCATAGAGTTAACACAGGAATAGCAACCATTTTGAATTTCAAATATCGCAAAATATTGGGTAATCTGTTTCACTAGTCCAAACTTTGCACCATGACCCCTGATTTCTATTGTTGATTTGGTAAAAGAATAGTTGAAAGTTTCATTTAGGAAAGTTTGAGCAAAAATTTGAGTCTTTCGCTTTTGAGGCACATACTACGTTAAAAGAACAGTATCAAATCAATGTAATTATACACAACACTCAAATAGGGCATCCCTTACATCTATCCAGGATCTCTCTGTGCAAAGGTCATTCCCTTTTGAAGTGCACAACTTTTGAAAAGCATATGAATAACATAAACTTTTAAGGATATTTTACAGTTTCATAATAAGCCAGCATCACTGAGAAGCTATATGTCAATTTGGAAGCTACCAGAGAAAGAGATGTTTTCACCATAAATACAAATCCAGGTCCCAAAAACTTGCATTCATAAATTTCATCACAATCTGTACAAACTTGAACAACAACAACAAAATTTCAAAGCTATAATTGAGTTTCAGAAAAGAAGGTTTTGAAGAAAATTGAGCCAAAATGAGAAAAAAATGGCCTAAAAACAAACAGTTACCTATTTCATCAAATATATGGACAAATCTGATTTAAGTCATCCCTGGGGCCCTACATTCCCATATGAACAAACAATTTAGACTCATGGTTTTCAAGAAGAAGCTTTGAGTACAAAAAGTTGATGGATGACAAACAACAATTTGCGGATGACAATTAACAGACAACAAACTATTGGATAAGACTGAGGGTATCCACTTCATATTAACATGTAGATGAAATATCAAAATATTAAAAGAAGTACCATATCAAGGTCCTATTCTGTCCATAGCGTTGAACACTCAACTTTCACCTGATAATCATGGATGGCTACACAGCTTAATACAAACTCTTACCTGCAACATAAGAGTTTCCCATCGTTGATATTGATCTGTGGTAAGCAGTTCCTTCACCAGGGCTGGAGGTACTGGGTTCTTACAGTCAACGTCAGGGCATCTGGTCGTGGTGATCAAAATGTAATAAAATAAAACAAAAACTAAAGCTACGTTTATGAACTTGTGTCCATCAATCCATTGCTTCTGTTTCAATCTGAAAGTCTGTGGTTCTGTACTTTTAACTCGCCTGCTTTTAAAGTGTACAGAGATCTACTTTATATTTTATAGTCTTTTTTCCATTGAGCATTTTCTTTTTTTGTGATGTGTGTATTTTCTGTCCGGTCTTTTATAATTTTTTTTGTCCGTGTTTTTTTTCTTGTTTTTAACTGATATGGGATGATGTTTTTTATCCTGAAATGAAGCTAATAATAATAATAATAAAGTCCTTTGTGTGAACAGTTATGAGTATTACAGATTGACAGGTTCTACCGTTAAAATCAATGTTCTTTTTCTTGAGACAGCTAAATGTAGGTTGTGCAAGGAGTTCCCCTCAGCAATGGATCTTGAATCTACATGGAGAAAAACTTCTTTGCTTAAATACTTCATGACTTTATGATAAAACACACTAAAAATAATTTACAAAGGTTATTGTTATGTTTTTTCTAGGGATGCTTCACCATGGCAATCTACTGTCAGATCATTTAGGAAATCTGAATAGATGATGAGAGAATCTTACAGAAGAAGTTGCACAGTTCCATCCGAGACATGAGTGTCACAGTAAGATGCCAAGCAGTCATGACAGAAGTGATGTAGACAGTTGTTGAGCAGGTAGAATTCTTTGCCAGGTCTGTTATCAAAGCATACACCACAGTCATGGTTCTCCTTTTGAAATTTCTCCATTTCATATGTACGATTGTGACTGTCAAGTTAACAATATCAAAGAAATTCTCATCAAAGGTAAGCTATAGTGCAGTATGTTGGTACTGGTGCTATTGTTGCCTATAATGAAACAGAGTGGAGCCCTGTCCACAATCAAGCATCAATTAAAAGGATAATTGTGTGCTGACTGGTTTGTTTATTTCACAAAACATGACAGAGATGAGATGACATTCAGTACAACTCTCTGAAATGCAACCTGACAAAATTAACCCTTTGAGCACCAAAGTCTATTTTTGTCCCCTTTATAAAATAAACCCAAGTCAATTTTTCTCAGATTTTTGTCAAAATTTTGAGAAAACAGTGTAACCAATGAAACGTTATGTCCATTTGCTCCAAAATTATCAAAAAAATACAAAAAATTCATAAAAATTGGTAAAATTTTGCACTAAAATTTTGGGGGCCGAAAATTACAGCGCGCAAAGAGTTAAAATTAGAAATTCATAAATAATTTTTCTGAAGTTGTTAGAGAAGTTAGCTTGAACATTTCACATATTTTTGGTGTGTTGTCATGACTTTATACTTTATATTTATGAACAATTTACTAAGATATTTTGTCACACTTACTTTTTGCTTAGAGGTATGAACACAAACTGACTAGTTTAGTATACCTTAGTATTTCCATGATTCCCTGCTGTAGATCACAGCATACAGGTAAAGCCCTGGGATCGATGGGGCCCAGTATTTCAACATCTTTCTCCACGTATGGGGTCAAAACTACAGCTTTCTCCAAACCTAGAAAGCTAATAACGACACAATACAAGGACATGTCAACTTCATTTGCAAACAACACGCCATTGTTGTTTAAGTTTACAGAATATGATTACTGTCAACTTCATTTGCAAACAACACACCGTTGTTGTTTAATGTACAGAATATGATTACTGCAGATAGACTAGGGATTCATGTTATTCAAACATCCTGCATTTTTTAGCCTCTTGCAAAGATGACTCTAGATGACTCAATAAACAGTAACCGCTATTGTGAAAAAATATCAAAATTTGTATATTCCCATGGGGTATTTTCTGTTTATATGAATATACCATGTGATTCAATCAACTTTTGGACACACTGTAATCGCAACAAAGCCTGGGTTTTACATCAAAGTTGTAAACCTAGTCTATTACTCTGGCTGTTACAGTTTGTTTGTTCAAAGGTTCTTTCGCACCTCAACATTTCATTCTGTAGCCAGTCTACCCATATGAACACAATAGGCTGTTGTGGCATCTCACCCCACATGGCATCAAGTCGTCTACAGAGGGCGCTCAGTTGCCCACCGTCCAACCAATAGCAGCTCAGAGTGAATATGGGAGGCACACTCTCTGGATAGTTGACTGGGAAACTTACATTCATTTGGAGGGGAGCAAGGTCGGATACAGTGAATGTTGAGTGCCATCTCCGTCCTGATAAAGCAATAATGAATATTTTCTTGTACACCTTGAGATATACGACTCAAAAATATTTAACCTTCATGAAAGTGATCAAAAACTTGTACTTGAATCAAGCAACCTTACTATTTCATATGCACGGCAATGTTGAAATTCTTTATTGTTCCTTGATGAACTTTGAACCCTGACCTTTTGGAAACCCAGAAATCACCTGAAGATTTACGAAAGTAAAGCTGGCTTCATCCTCATCCTCAGCCTCAGGGGTCACACGAAAATGAGGATGAGGATGACGCTACAGCGTCAGCTTCACCGGCGTCAGATCCGATTATTCCCAAATGCATTTGATGGAATGATAAGTGTAAAAACGACTTTAAAAATGTGCTCCAAGTTTCATTTCACTGTAAATGTTAATCAGTACACAGCGGGATTTGTATTTCATAATATTTAGTAACCTCTTCTCATAATATTCATTTCTCACGATGTACTTACAACGCAACATTCTTAGCCCTTAAAGTTCAAAGGTTATGTATAATACACGGACTTTTCAAGCCTCAAGTCACAATTTTACAATTTAATTGTTTTATATGCCCACTGAATAATAAGGGCTTTCATATTATCTCTCATAGTGGCGATTTTTACAAATTTCGGACCATGTATACCTTTTTTGCACCGATTTTGATAAATCTTAACGCAAGAGTTGAGAGGATACCAACAAACACATCCACGGATCTATGGACTGAAAATTACGAACATTTCCGAAAAACTAATCTGTAAGAGATATTCTAGCGATAAAATATTACCTGCGAACCAGTTTTACAATTCGAAAGAAAGTTGAGAAAGAATGGAGGTGTTGTTTCTTAAGTTATGGGTGAATTCTATCATTTATCCCTCATCGGTAGCGTAACTTCGGCAATCTTCGGATACGACGCTGAAGCTGACGCTGAGTAGCGTCATTTTCAGTGTCAGCTAGAAAGGTCACCTGAGGCTGAGGATGGGGATGACGCCAACTTTACGCTCGTGAAGATTTACCATTGGACAGGGAAAAGGTTAAGGGTCACTGTAATTACCAGAGATAGATCTGGAGAGGTTTGGTCTAGCATTCTTGTTGTTGGGAGAAAACACATCAGTTTGTGCTAAGTCTGTCTCTATGGGCAACCAAGCTTCAACCTCCATCTTCTCACCTGGGAGTTGTACTGGAATAATGATCTAAACATTGGAAAACAGAAATTCAAGAAGATTCAGTGGTTATTGAGTGCAGTTACAGTCGGAATACATGTGGTTAAGTAGCGTACAATGGAATACTTCATAAGGCCATAGGGTATATATTCTAAACATGTCTGCTGGACATCACCGTCTTCCACAATGTAGATGATAAACCTTCTTATCTGTTATCTACAGTGTTCTCATTCAGTTGGACAAAAAGAAAAAAAACACTGACGTACTCACTTATTTTCACAAAAAATCTCAACAAAGAAAAGAAAGACAACAAAGGGCTCCTGACTTTTTACACTCAAAGTTCACATTCTGTATCTCAGTCTTTCCACAAGATTTGATTTTATTAAAGATAGACTTAGTTGGCTGACATGGAACACTTCATCTATACCTCTGAATGATGCACATTATACAGTCTTGTAGACTCTGTAAATTTCCTCCGGTGATACAACATGGCTAACTTCTGTTTTAATTGCCAGGGAGTATACAGGCTATACTCCATAATCTTATGTGTATTAACTGGGCTACGCAGAAACATACAGTCACTTGTATCTGGAAACAATTGTCAGTGCCACATTCCTAACTCTATCATTCCACATCAAAACTGGCCTATAGATAGAGAAAGTGTACCACAAGGTGCCCTTCTCAATCCCAGGTTCTCGCATTAGCGAATGTGTCAACAGCCCATCAACACTATTCTTTTGTTTTCCATTGAAAATTTCATCAAGTAAATAATATTTATATTAGATAAATCTGATAATTCAGCAGGGGCTTTAAGAATTTTAGTGTGTAACACTGCTTCCGATAAAATTCACCATGCATTCTTCAGAGATTTCAAACTGGCTTATTATTGTGGTATATATAGTGTTTTAATGGCGAATGGTTGATGTGATAATGTTCACTTAATAGTAATACTAACCTGGAATGCAAATCTGCTTTCTGCTTCATCAGTGCTAGCACAACTCAAAAGAGTTATTTTGTCTTCAAATATTGCTTGAAGAGCCGTCACCTTTAGAAAAGAATGAAAGAGAAACAAAGTGAAACCACTGTAATTGCAGTAGACTGTACTTGACTGTCACTTTGTGGAGAAAGAGTATACACGACATCTTGACTTTGATTTTTAACTGGGTCAAAACATCCCTGAGAAGCCAAACTTCGTATTTCAAAACTGTATAGTGTATGACAGATGAAAAAACAATGTTTCAACCATATATGAAAATACTAGTCTCAGAAATTTCCATTTGCAAATTTCATCGCATCTCGCTATATCGCAAATATCCAAACTTTCATACATCTTGACATGGTTGGATCTACTTGACATCTGCAAGGCCTACTCCAAGGCCAACTTGTGATGTTTATGTGTGTGTATTTACTGGTACTTTCCACATGTCAGTTTACCGTTATGCCAGTGATCTCCAATGGATATGAATATTTAAATTTTCTCCCTTGTATTGGTAAACAAGTTGCCAAGAGACCTTGGCAAGAGAAGATGACACACCTACTCTCGTGCTTTACTCCCCCCCCCAAAAAAAATAGTATATATGATTGCTTTATATCAATATTTGATACACTTTATTGCTCAACAACACACTCAGAGAGAACTCAAAGTGCCAACTTCAACAAACACTGGATGAAGCTGCTGCTGGGGAAGGATCTATAGTACAAGAAATTTCACTAGAGGTAGTTTATCTTTGTGAGTAAAGGTATACTCTTTCATTCAAATCAGGTAAAGCCAGGATTATCGTACTCCCGAGTGTCTTGTCAACTTGTTGGCTGCGCACCCTCTCCCCAGCTCGACTTGCTACGATCCCGTAGCCCATAATCACTTCCGCATTGTGTCGTGTTGAGGAGCCGTAGGAAATTTTATGTCAGAATTCCTGCCGATGAGGGCATGGAGGTGG
>LD357815.1:235085-246410 GCA_001465055.1 Ptychodera flava
GAAAAATAAAATTTTTTGAATTTTGAAAAACTAAGCCAGTGAAAAGTTTTCTTTCACCAAGAGCTTTAAAATGAACCCTCACATGTGGTATATCAGAAGAGAATTGTAAAATGAGAGTCCGAAAGGTCTGTCCCCAAGGTGCGTTCTACCTTAAACAAAGGCTGCTCATGATAATCTCAAGCAGATTCTCTGTTGATAACTGGCAGTTTCATTGAACAGTGGAACTCAGAAATTGTCTTCACAGTTATATAAATTATTTTTAGAAGCTAATACGCGTAACTTTTCTTGCTCCCTTTCAGTTTTGCTGAATACTATAAGCCCCTTTTCACTCACTGTAAAAAACACTGACAGAAGAATGGTGAACTGTGAGATCATGCCAAGTTGTAGTCTTGGATACCAATCATAGTGTCTAGCCTTGACGGCGCTTTTCAAAGCATAGCAGACAGGCCAGCGATCAAGCACTGGCTGTAAACCAGACTGGTCCCCAGTCGCTTGGCTCTTCTCAGCAGCGGTCACTGGCTGGCCATCGTGTTTACCCAATGCATGATCCATGCAACTGCTT
The DNA here is from genome assembly GCA_001465055.1 of Ptychodera flava. NCBI lineage: Eukaryota > Metazoa > Hemichordata > Enteropneusta > Ptychoderidae > Ptychodera > Ptychodera flava. The sequence goes on from LD357815.1 coordinate 235,648, forward strand.
AACACTAATAAATAACACACATTCTACTTAAGTTTACTCCTTCAATTTATTCTGTTTTGATATTTATATGCCCACAAACTTGAAGCAAGTCCAGCTGTAAACCAATGAAGGACATCACAGCAGTCATTTATAAAGTTGGTGAGTAACCATTATATCATACACATTTATTTCACATTTGTGCCTCTTATAATATCAATACAGTGTAAAGAGTTGAAAAATTAACATCTTAACACAACACTGTAGAAAGTCTTTGGTTCTGAAAATATTTAGAGTCATTCAATCATGGTCCTTCTATAGGGATCAAGATTCTGTATATAGTTTGGCACTGCAGTAAACGGGTATGCAAACATATTACACCTTATTTGAAGAATATAACACAGAGTCTCCTATCATACTTGATATTCCTTTCTACTCTTCTATAAAATGTTGATTCTATAAAATATCAAATAATATTCAGCATTTATCATCATATATGAATGACTGAAACATTTGGCTGTTTTTGATGAACTTACTAATCATCTGAAAAATGCAGGTGACTTCATACATAGGAAAGGACATATATTTACATCATAAAATATTTACATCATAAAATAAAGTATCTGCTCAGTTTTGCAAAATAATGCCATCATATTTCAGTAGGCAAATGTACTAACCTCTATCATCTATCATAAACAAATAAAACATGAAAACAGCTATTTTACTGTATGTCCCAAATGGAACATACAGTACAATGCACTGATTGAGATGTATCTCAGTTTTAGCCATAGAATCCAAAACAAATTGCATACTACTATCAGTACGTGTGTTGTTTGCACAGATTTGGAGGCTGGAAATGCAACGTGACCTTTCCCAGAATTCTCTGGGTGCAGAGGAAACAGTAATTGTTGTTGCAGCACCAACACTTGATGTGGTTGTTGTTTTGCTCTTTCAGGTTTTTCTGATGACAGACCGGACACAGCTTGACGTCTTTCTTTCTTTCAGGATTCTCACTCAGGATGTCTCTTATTCTGACAGCATCCTGTGAATATGATACGGAAAAAAAATAACGTGCCTACGTATTGGTATAATCTTATTGTTTTCTACAATCTTGTTTTATTGGACCTACATAATGAGAAATGGGGGTTATTGGAACTGTACAGTGCACTATGCGATTATCGGACCTGTACAATGGGAACTTGGGGTTATTGGACCTTTACAGGGGATAATGGGTTTATTGGTCCTCAACAATTGGAAATGGGTGTTATTGGACCTGTACAATGGGAAATGGGTGTGAGAAGGTAGTACATCATCAAACAGTGATAAAAGAATGAGTAGTACATCGAAAATGATGTAATCTGCAACCTAATCAAACTTGAAAATGTTGCTAACACTTTGTTGAAGAAAATGTCTGAACTGTATTGCAGAATAATTTTCTCTAATGATGCATCCAGGGAATAGATATTCTGACACTTCTTTTCCAATACCTTTCTCTTCTAAGGGACCCATTTTAAAGCTCTCTGAGAAAAATTTGTTTACCTTATTATTTCAAAAACTGAAAATTTCCTTAATTTTCAAAATATAAATTCGAAGGTTCCGAAGTGCAAATATTGAAATACTGAAACAAATTTTCTGGGTTCCAAAGAATTCTCCCTTTATGCTTGAACAAAGTGGGTCAACTAATTGTGTAAAAGCTTTGCCTACACATGGCTACCAGACACTTCACACCATTTTCTCTTTTCTTTTAAAATCTCAATTTAAATTTTGAACTTAGAGGATCCTACATGGTGGTTTTGTGTCTTCCAAGGGACAGTTATTGAGCATATGTCACACTATGAGAAATTTGTAATATATGTTTCCTGTTGTTGATTTTTTCATAACTAACTTTCTTGTGACATCTGTATCATGGAAAATATGTTATGGCACACATTACTTTGTGTAATCTTACAGTAAATGTTCTGAACAGGACTTGGTGAGAGTAGTGGTAATTAATGGACAGCTTTGGGTGTCTTGCTATGACCATGTCAGAATCAAAAGTGTAGTGGACATTATACAGGCTGTTTGCCGTTACCATAGCCACTGACCTCAGCAAGCGTTCTTGGTGTTGGCCCAACTCGTTGTACAGGTGGAAGATACCCATCATGGACTACTCTGATATCGAAGGTTTGACAGCTTCCATCGCCGAAATGTCCATAACCGGTGATTTTTGCCCCACACTCCCAGCAGAAATTGATTCTACAATTACTACAGGTCATGTAATTGCACCTGTAGAGAAATTACAGGTAGTTACAAGTCTGCTTCTATTTTTGAGTTCGGCGACTCATGTATGTGTACATGTACATCACTTGTGATGGTTATGACATGACTTCATTGCCACAGACACTTGTATTTCCTTAAACGTTTATAATTTTCACTTACAGGCTGCAGGGACCTATTTAGTCATATTTTTCGTTTCTATGACTTTCCTCATTTCTTCCTTGTACACATTTATTTCTGCCTGGGTTTGCGGTTGTATTCAAATGCACTGTGTTGAATATGGAGGTCGCTTTGAAAGAAAAGATTTACAACAATAATGACAGTGATAACAAACATGCATTTCTATCCTTGTGGTACTACAAGGAAAAGGCAACTGCACTGACAAAAATCTGGTTAAACCTTTGAGCACTAAAGTCAATTTTTGTCACCTCTATAAAATATAGTTCAATCAATTTTTTGAGATTTTTGCCAAAATTTTGATGAAAAACTGCAGGCAATAAAATATGACGTCCATTTGGTCCAAAATTATCAAAACTATAGCAGAAGGATTCATAAACATTGGCAAAATGTCAAAGTAAAATTTTGGTGGGAAAAATTACAGCACTCACAGGGTCAAGACAGTTTTACTATTGACTTTACTATTGTTGAACTGTTATTTTACTTGGCAAAACTTGTTACTGTGTGAAATAACTCTTGAAACCTGCCTTTTGTGCAAAATTTCAAACTCAAAGAAAAGCTTTTACTGAAATGCCATCCATGTCAACCTACCCTGATGCTTTCTGAACTTTCACCGCGCATCCAGGACAAGCAATAGTGGATTCTTTGATAGCTTTCTTGGACAGATGCTCTTCCTTTAAATACCGCTTCAATTTCTCTGCAATTATCCTTGCTTCCTCATTTTGATCTGTCTGTTTCTGTTCAAGTTCGTCCAGCTTGTCCTCAACGGTCTGGCACCGTCTACCCTAAAAGAGTTAGACACCATCCATATCATTAATTATTACATTACGCGCTATAAATAAAATTCTTTGTTTGCTGTTCTCGTTCTGGTATATTTTCAGAGAAAATTAAGAAAACAAACACAGTGTTAACACACTGGTATTACAAATAAAAACATTATTTTCCAAAGGAATTTGAATAAAAATTGTGCTTATGTTAATACACTTGTGGTTTTTGTCTGTTTGTTTCTTTCCCTGGCTGGCTGGTAGGTTTATCAAAAATCCAAGGACGGCAAACAAAGAATGTTCTTCAAATGGCTTTATAATCATTGTCACAAGTGTGCTCCACACAATTTCAAAAGTTAAATATGTCTCTGCAAAAATTTAATTTCTGGAACTATTCAAACATTGAAAGCCAAAAAATAGTATGTTTTCCGAACATTTGCAAACTTTCCAGCAACTGAAATACAATTCAGTGAGAACTTTCAAAGACTACACATGCAACAGACTCATCAATATGCAGGAGTTAGGGAGGACGTATGAGTTTGGTATCCTGTGAACCAAAGTGAAATTTCAGATATTTTTCCAAAAGATGGAATATCTAGACCTTTTTGAATGGCTCACTAAACAGACATTTGTATTTGTGTTAGAGTATGAACTAACTGACTTGCAAACCATTCCCTGCTACACATATTGCCCGGCATTATATAGCTTTGTCAATACCAGTGAATTTTGTGATGTCATACCCTCAGATTATTACTGATAATATATCCGATTATCCAGCATTGTGGCCCAAGATGTTTCCTACATCAACAAATTCACTGGGATCACCAAAACTGTAAAATAATAGCAATAATGTACCCTCCTCCTGGCCCATAATGGACTCAAGCAAACTTTGCACTCCATAATGCAGTCCACCTCATACATTATGTTACTACTTGCAGTGGCTTATTCTCTTGTGCACAGGAAAAAAACGTCTTTCATCCAGGATGGCATCAACAGGGGGATTTTCCCCCTTTACCAGAAAATTTAGGGGGTAGTTCACCAGTTCTACTTGTATCTTTCAAGTGTGACTGGCACCATTTCAGGGGGGTCTGGTCCCCCCTTACAAATTACTAGGGGTGCCAACATGTCAACAGAGGGGGAATCCCCCCCATCCCCCTCTCTACATGAAACACTGAAACCCATCTGAGAAATCATGCATTCAGTGACATGGAATGACATGCCTCTGTCATGTTTGTATCCACTATCTAGTGCAAACTTTACCGCACACAGTGTCGACTCCGATTGCTATCGCACCACTGCAACATAGCAATACTTGTCATGTAAGCAGGTCTGAAGTACTCATGCCTTTGCAAATAGGACAAGCTCCCGTTGAAAACTAATATTTGTTAGTTAAATATTTGGAATTGCTTCAAGCAATCTGATGTGATATATTTAAGGAACTTGTCTTGGTAGAAACTGAATTTAGAAAAAAATGAAATTATGCAGCAAGATTGACACATACCTGATGCCATGCTTCTTTGCAATCAGTACAGTATGAATAGAAACATGAAGTGCAGTGAGCCAACTTGGAGGAGTCCAGCTCTTTAATAACAGCCATGTTACAACGAGGACAGTAGTCAATATCCTCCATTGTGTCAAGTGTTTTCTGTGCATAAAAACAGACAGACATAAAAAAATGTGTAAGCTGTATGTGTAAGCGTTCACTTTTTGGTAACCAGGCTTTGATAAACAGTTTGGTTGATTTCAATGGACAAGTATGTACTCTTACCTGCAACATCAGAGTTTCCCATCTTTGATATTGTTCTGTGGTGAGCAGTTCCTTCACCAGGGCTGGGGGTAAGGGATTCTTACAGTCAATGTCAGGGCATCTGGTTTCAGTAATCAAACAATACAAAAGGCAACTGTTAGATGAAAATTAGCTCTTCACGGTACATGGAATAGTTGTGCTGTTCTGCCTTCATTAAGCCATCAATTGCTTCCATTATCATCTGAAAATCTCTAGTTCTTTGATTTAAAGTCATTATTTTGAATTGGAAATTTCAAACAAATTGCCTAATTACTCTAATTAATTTTTTTTCAGATTGACAAAGAAGTCAATAGTGAATATTAAAGATACACAAAATCTAAACTGGATGATCAGTTTTTTGAGAAAGTTAAATGAAGGTTATGCAGGGAGTTCCTCACAGAAATGGATTTTGAATCTACACGCAGAAAAAATAATTTGTTCATTTTTCCATAACATTTTGCATCACTTTACAATAAAACACCATAAATAGTGGACAATGGGTAGTGTTATGTTTTTCTACGGATGTTTCACCAGGCAATCTACTATCAGATCATTGAGAAAATCTGAATAGATGATGAGAGAATCTTACAGAAGAAGCTGCACAGTTCCTTCGGAGACGTGAGTGTCACAGTAAGATGCCAAGCAGTCATGACAGAAGTGATGTAGACAGTTGTTGAGCAGGTAGAATTCTTTGCCAGGTCTGTTATCAAAGCATACACCACAGTCATGGTTTTCCTTCTGAAATTTCTCCATTTCATACGTACGATTGTGTCTGTAAAGTTAATAATATCAAAGAATTCTCATCACAGGTAAGTTGAAGGCTCTGCTTTCCTCGGTCCATGCATTCATATAGGTATTCATAGTGTTGTTTGTTTGTAGCCAACGATGGCAAAAAGTGAAGCCCCTGTTGAGAGGTATCTATGATAAAGCCTCAATTAACCCTTTTACTACCATGGTTTGGCCTAAACCCATTGTTATCAGTGGTGAGTGTGGATCTGTTTACAGGGAATTGGGGGTGAACAGGTTAAAGGATGACTATATGTTGAATGGTTCATTCACTTGTGATGCATAGACATTAAGTTCAAATCTCTGAAATGCAATGACAAAATAAATACTGACAAAAACAAATCTACGTATAAGTTTAGAAATAATATATTGAGCTGTTAGAAATGTTCGTTTTTACATCATTCAGACAAGTAGCTAGTATTTTTTCTTGCATGACTACTCACTGATCTATATTAAAGGTATACAGTCACCTGTAATCTAAATATGCCTATATACGGTCAAAGGAGCGTTCCTTGGTATTCAAAATGCCCATGTGAGGGCACTGTTTTTAAAAAGCGGCCACCCGCTTAAAATCTGTGATTGGTTAGATTTTCTCTTTCCATGGTAACTATGGCAAAATTGGAACAGGTGACAGTATACCTTTAATTTGAAAATTTGCTGGTATATCTTTCCATGTTGACTTATAACTATAACTAAATGAAACAAACAGATTGTTTCAGCATACCTTAGTATTTCCATGATTCCCTGCTGTAGATCACAGCATACAGGTAAAGCCCTGGGATCAATGAGGCCCAGTATTTCAACATCTTTCTCCATGTATGGAGTCAAAACTACACTTTTCTCCAAACCTAGAAAACTGAAAGAAACACCACGGTTGGATATGTCAACTTCATTTGCAAAAATCATTCTGTCGATATAAGTTTCTCAATAATATGATTATTGTAGATAAGCTAGCAATTCATATTACTACAATTCAAACATTCTGCATTTAGGGTTTCATTCAAGATGACTCCTTCAGAACCATGTAGAACCATGATGAATTTATATATTTCAACGCAGCATTTGCTGCTTTCATGACTCCATCACTAGATTAAATCAATTTATGGGCACACAGCCACAGTATCATTCAAGAGTAGATTGACACACAGTTGAATATTCATAAATTAGACTCCATTTCTTAAGTTTGTCCACATGTGAAAACCAGGCATCCAGCTTTCAGTGTTAACTTCATTTTCAAACCAAAGTATTCATGGACAAAGCTGAATTGTTATGCAGAATTAAACAAAGAATTTGATTTTGGACTATTAAACACAAAGACTTTATCATTACGAGTCCAGTATGATGCCGAGTATAACACTTCAGACTACTGTTCATGTAAAAAGGATATACAATCAGGCAATAACTTTTATAATCAGGCAAACTTTATTTTATGCACTAATCAAAAAGATATTTTCACGTTTCTACTTTATTTTAATTTACTTTCTCACCTCAACATTTCATTCTGTAGCCAGTCTACCCAGGTGAACACAATAGGCTGTTGTGGCATCTCACCCCACATGGCATCAAGCTGTCTACAGAGGGCGCTCAGTTGCCCACCATCCAACCAATAACAGCTCAGAGTGAATATAGGAGGCACACTCTCTGGATAGTTGGCTGGGAAGCTCACATTCATTTGGAGGGGAATCAGATCAGATATAGTGAATGTTGAGTGCCATCTCCGTCCTAATAAAGCAATATTTGCGATAGATATTTTATTGTACAACTTGACATACCACTCATGACCTTTATGAAAGTTGATCAAATTCTGCTACCTCCTACAGCAATATTAGAACCCTTTTCATAGTATATGGTAAATAATTATTGGAAGCATATATAACATTGATAGTGGAAATCATGCATTTAATTTTGGTTACTTTGAGGATATTTGACCTTTGTTCATACATTAAGGGATGCGTCATTCATTGATATACTATTGAACCGTGACCTAGTCGTGACCCAGGTCATCACATGAAGATTTACAATTGGATAGGGAAAAGGTCACTAATTACCAGAGATAGATCTGCAGAGGTTTGGTCTAGCATTCTTGTTGTTAGGAGAAAGCACTTCAGTCTGTGCTAAGTCTGTCTCTATGGGCAACCAAGCTTCCACCTGCATTTCCTCACCTGGGAGTTGCACCGGAATGACGATCTAAACATTTGGAAACAAAAATTCAAGAAAATTACGGTCTGAATGTATGTGGTTATTTGGTGTAGAATTGAATACTTCATAAGGCCATAATGTATGTTCTTGACATGACTGTTAGCCATGTCTTCTTGATGGGGTAAACTCATCAACCACTAGTGCAAAGAGTGTTTCGGACAAAAAACTGAACTGATGAACTCACTTATTTTGGCCAGCTACAAATATCTCAACCAAGAAAAGAAAGAAAACACGGGCCTCCTGCTTTTTCTCTTGCCCTTACCCATCACTTATTTCCGAAAAATAACATCCTGTATCTTAGACTTCTGAACAAGCTGTTTGTTGTGAATGTTTATCTTATATACCTCAAGCCATGTTCCTGTGTAATGCTACGGGGTAAGCACTTTCACATTTGGACAATAATTTTTTGTATCATGCCTGGGGCATTTTTTTCAAAATATGGGCAATCGCACGCATTCTGGAATTACCTTCATTCTGGTTGCTACACAAGTTGCTATCTGGAAATGCTCCATTCATAAACAAACCAGTGCAAGATTTGAAAAATGTCTCCTTGCTTTGATTGTAGAGGTAATACTAATAGTGAAGCTGGCGACATTGGCTAATATCGCTATTGAAATCAAGTGCATACTTATTATATCATTGATAATCTCTGCTTTTTGAAAGGCGAGAAGTGTAATGCCGCAAGGCTATGTGAGCCCGAAGCTGTTTACCATCACTCAGCTTCAAGTACCCCATGATTTCATCAAGAAATGGTTATTAACATAAAATTTCTTTAGTTGAACCATTTTCTACTGACCAGATTTCACTGCCTGGTAATATAATTTACAAAATTTACCTCATTCTCTGTTTGTACACATATGGTGTGTGAGTTCTGCAGTGAAAAAATATATCTAAGGTATATCAATCTGTGATGGGATATGACTATCACTTTTTCATGAAAAATTGACACAAATGGCGATAATTTTTAAATATAGTATACATTTTATCTCTATAAATTGGATGTGTCTCAAAACTTACCAGTACAGAGTCATATTTCGATGGCCCAGTGCAAGAGGGGTGTATCCCAGGTATTAAAGCATAGGAGATACACACCTCTTGCACTGCGGCCATTGATTTATATTAACTGACTAAGCCGTGAAGAAACATACAGTCACTTGTATCTAGGGACACTCCAGCATCCCATCCTCCACCAAATATTCCACACAGACACAGAAAAAGGCTGAAAATATGAAGTATCCACATTGGACACCAAAACTTTGTGTTCCAATGCCCACTACCTTCGCATTGAATTCACCAGACATTCAAAGATTTCAAACAAGCATATTTTAGTATGGCATTTTAATGGAGAATGGTTGATGTGATTGCATGTACAGTACGTTACTTGCCTGGAATGCAAATCTGCTTTCTGCTTCATCAGTGCTAGCACAACTCAAAAGTGTTATTTTGTCTTCAAATATTGCTTGAAGAGCCGTCACCTTTAGAAATGATGAAAGAGAAACAAAGTGAAACCACTAATTGCAGGAGACTGTACTTGACTGTCACGTTTGTGAGAGACATTGACCATGAATGAGGTCCTCTAGGTAGTGCGTCCTCTTCACTGGGTTTAGAGTTATGATGTGATCACTTATACTTTACTGCCAGTGCAGACCTGTGTTGTCACCAGCTATGCGAGATGGTGGTGTAGACTACTGCTTTACTTCCTTCAAAACAGCAGCTTCAACACCTATACGTTTGTTGATAATTTTTGAGCTTTGTGTTTCACCATACTCCCAGAGTATGTTGTTTGGCAATAAAGTGAATCAACAGACCCACAAGCTGCGAGCAGCTCCATGCAGTAGCAGGAATTTTACCTTTAGTTTTTTTCACATGTTGCTGTTATGTTCAATATTGTAATTGGAGTTTTCTTTGAAAATCCTGATCCAAAAATTGTGACCAGAGGCAATTTTAATGTGAAGGAGACAAAAATAATTGGTGTTGTTACCGTCAAAATCACTTCTGAATTATTTCTGTCTGTCAGACATAATAGCCACGCATATACATACCAGCCACATCATACTTTTGGCTCATGCCATATGTCAAATTTGCCACTTTTACTTGTCAAAGTTTCTCACTTTCTGCATCTCTGCTGCAAAGTCTCCTCTGCCTCGATCAGTAAGATTTTACAAGTCCCTGGTCATGGGGACATTGCTTCTTGAACGCACATGCATCACAAGCTCATAGTTGTTTTGGACATTTGTGGAAAGGGTACCAGATTCGTAATATCCACAGTATTACAAGTATTACTTTATCAAGCAACCTATGAGTTAGCTGTGGGTCCATAGCTGTGGTGTTTTCAGACGGGATTCCTATCCTTTAGGGGCTGGTTTTGGCTGTATTAATGACTAGGTGGAGGTTTTAAAGGTACAACACCACAGCTATGGATCCAGAGTTTGGGAGCCTTCGCCGTATATCGAATCACAAGCGACTGTGCCTTACGTTAAAATCCATCACAGGGAGGGACTGTGGCTTGGGACAGGAGGGGATGGGCGATTTGCCGATCATAAGACATGGACCAAAGTGTAAGTTGTTTCGTTCCTGTACCTCTCCGTGGCTGTGCTCCTTACCTCGTCTTGTTGGTCTTGAAAATTCACTTCGGATATCTCGTCATCATTCATATGACCATATTCTGAACCGCCTTCTGCCATGTTGGGGTGAAAACTATCGTTACCTGTAAGCAAACACACTGTTCAGCATGATGAAACAACACTGACACACCTTCTGCAGTGTTCAGTGTTTTATGTACTCGGTATGAACTATGCCGTCTTGTTGACCTGTAATCT
>LD357816.1:7847-26192 GCA_001465055.1 Ptychodera flava
CTACTATATGAAAAAATTCCTTCATTTTCATTTTTATGGTTGCATAATCTTGTGCAATACAGAAGAGCAAAAATTTAAAGAATACAGCATATAACATTTAAAAGTAAAAACAGCGAAACTGAGGAACACTCAGCCTATCTTCCTTGTGTTAATCCGTGGTTGTCTAAAGGGACCTTTCTTGATGAACAAATACAAAATTACCCCCTAAGATAATATCAACTTGTCACAGTCCTGCAGTGTCCATGGGCCCAGTGTCAAGCATGTCAAAGAGGTTGATTTCCAAGGACAGGATCAAACCGGCTCAAACTGGTTTACACATACCTCACTGGTGTTGTCATAGTCAACTTCAACCATGACATTGATGCCTTCTTTGATGTCAGTACTGAACTCCTTGACACCAGAAACATCACCTTTCATTGTCGCCTCATGTAGTTTCTGTAACAATTTATTGGAAAGTAACATTGCGTGAATAGTCCGATTAATTTGGTTTAGAAAACACTTGATGTCTAACCTCGATCATTTCAGTCTTTCAATGAATGTAGCTGCAGCATAGTGAGAACAATATATTCACTTGTACCAAATCATACATTGTTCACGAATTTTCTTGCCTGAACTTGGTGACATTAAATAGGTAGGAGTATACTAGAGATTATAAAAAGTGTGTAAAATGGCTGTCACATGATCCAGGTTGAAACAATAATAATGCAACATACATATATGTGTATAGATACATTCTAAAGTATGAGGGTGTCTGCAAAATGTATACATTTTGTAGACATCTTACTCAAAATTGGCACACAATTCCTCACACACTTTTGAAAGTATCTTTTTATTATCTCAAAAATTCAGGTCCTTTCATGACATGTGTGGTGACTCTTGCCTTGTAATTTTTAGCAAAACACATGCTGACTTTCATTACTTTCTTACCAGTATTTTGTCTGCAGATTCCAGCATTTTGATGATTTCAGCTCTCAGAGTTTTTGATTTGCCTCGGTACTGGGTAGATTCCCTGGCTGTCTCCACTGGAATCCTACCAAACTGCCAACACAAAATTAACAATAATGTCAAGAACACTATGCCTCAAATTTGTTTTTTGAAAACTGTTCGATAATGAAGTATTGTGTTGATATTTCACATAAAAATGAGAAACTTGGCCTAAAAATTTACAAATGAAAGTTGAAACACTATTTTGAAAAATCAAAATAGGGTTATCTCTGGTTATCTAGAAACGCATTCTGAAACATCACAAGAAATCCTCTTTTTTACACTTTGAAACATTGCTTATACTCACCTTATTTTCTATGTTCAACTTTGCTTCATAGGAGATAAATAGGTGTACAACATCAGGGTGTCCAAACCATGCTGCTGAATGTAATGCTGTGTTTCCACTCTATCATTGGCACAAAAAAGACATTGACAAGTTAGTCAATATGACTATAAACTATCACTTAATTTGGGCAGAAAACAATCTTTTACAGAAACTGGTAAGGGCATTGTGGTTTCTTGGCTGGCGACTTTCCTCAAGTCAGTAGGTGGAGAATTTTGTTTGTTAGGTGGGCAACTTTTGCAAGAGTAAAGAGGGTCAGCGCCCTGAATTAGCAGAATCTGTGGTTCAGTTTGGGCAGATGAACATGCTTTGTTTAACCCTTGTGTGCTGTAAATTTTTCCATGAAAATATTTTTGCAAAATCTTTTAAATTTTTATGAATTTTTTCGTAAATGTTGTAACAATTTTGGAGCAAATGAACATCACTTTTAATTGCCAACAGTGTTTGATCAAAATTTTGAAAAAGTCTGAAAAGAAAATTGTCAAGATTACATTTTATAATGGTGACAAAAATAGACTTTGGCACTCAAAGAGTTAAAGAAGTGGAAAATTAGGTGTTCATTTGCTATGATTGGTAAATAAAATTCCACATGCATCCTTGATGAAAGTTGAATTGGAAACATGTTCAATGTACACAGAGTTCCATAAAGATAGGATTCAGTTTCAGCAGGCTCATGATTTCAACTTTCACAAAATAACATTCTCTATTAAAGGGATATAGTCGTCGAAACTGCGCTCAAAGGTCGTATGGGACCCATACGACCCATGGCAACAATGTGTCCAAGGCACAATGGTGATTGATGAAAGTTAAAACATGTCGGTAATAATCTATCATCGTATAATTTAAATGTTGCAGTTATGAGGATGAGGTGCATCTTGATATCGTGCACGAAATACATTGTTTACGAACAAGAAACTCGCACAGGTACAGTTCCGACAACTATATCCCTTTAAGATGTGGATGTAACATTGCAGAATTGCAAAATTTTGGTGAATTTACCTTGTTCTGGGCATTTATATCAGCTTCATACTGTAATAACAAATGTGCTGATTCTGTCTGTCCATTGGCTGCAGCCGCATGAAGTGGTGTTGATTTCGTCTAGCAAAGACAAACATACCAGTACTTGTAATTTTTTAATAATAGAAAACAACCATTTATCTTTTTGATCACATGACAGAATGTTATCAAATCAGACTTCAATACAGTTTTCAGTACAGGAAGGATTAATTACAAATTCAGCTGCTGTAAATGTTCATCTGATGCCAATCTATTGAATATTCAACAGACTTCATCATAGCTATGAAATACTGATGGTTAAAGGGACAAAGTCGGCCATTTTTTATGAATTTTGTTTGATACGAGATACTGCTTATATAGTTTGACATGTTGAAAGATACTGAATGAATGGGTGACCAGTCATATATTCGACCTAGATTTTAGACATATTAAATGAAACCATCGCGAAAATGAATTAACGGTCATGACCATTAATTCATTTTCGCGTTGGTTTCATGTATCATGTCTAAAACCAGGGTCGAACATATGCATGGTAACCCATTCAATCAGTATCTTTCAACATGTCAAAAAATATAAGTAGTATCTCGTATCAAACAAAATTCATGAAAAATGACCGACTTTGTCCCTTTAAATCATACTGTGTGTATTTGGGTATTCTGATGAGAATCTCTCAGTAATCTCTGTAAAGATCTGACTGACCACATGTTCTAGCTTAGATGAATAAAGTGTCCCTGTATCGTGTATATCAGGAGTTTACCACACTAAAGAAATGGAATTTAGTATGTTACTAGATCAGCATAAGAAGTTTTTTATTTTATTTCTGGTGATCCATGCCGAAACAGGATTTGTTGACACCTGGAATGTATATTGTGAAAGAAACAGCCTACAGTGCTGTACATTGCAGCCGTGGTTTTAGACAGCAAAATGAGATCAAATGTACGGTTTTGCAAAATACTCAAACTACCGGTTGGAATATACAGTTTACAGATGCTAATCAGAAGTAAAGATAAGTAGATTTCAGATGAGTGGAAACATGCGCAGGCAAATTCTCATCTGAATCAACATCCGGACAGTGACTGTTAAAACTCTCACCTCAGTGTCCTTGGCACCAACATCAGCTCCATTCTCGATAAGGATTTCAACAGCATTTCGATGACCCTGTGATGCAGCTAGATGAAGAGCTGTCTGGCCATCCTGGGGAAATCAAAATTTGCCATCTCCAAAATTATCAACAAATTACGCCATTCAAATGTTCCTTATGATAATTTATAGTTTTTGTTAACATAATGTCACAGCAAACATGAGGTGAAAATGTGAACAGAAATGGACTGTTTACTGGTAGAAAACATGCACTTAAAGGGGAGAAAAAACAACAGCATGCACAAATAAAGTGCTGATCCATTAATGATATTGATGCTAAAAACACACAATTAGAATAAACATACGAGTCAGTGAGAAAACTGGCAAAGTCACCAAAACAACATCTTTGCAAGCTGCAGTTGCATTTCTATGCCACAGTGCCAGAAAAATTAGAGTTAAAATGTACATGTATATATGTATTTATACTGGAAAGAGTAAACCACAGCTAGAAGAAACCTTGAAAATAGTTTTAAAACATTATAGTACATGTACATGTGGGAGGTGCCTAGGTAGAAATTTAGAATTTTACTGATGCAGAATTATTTCTAAACTGAATTTGTTTTAACCACTTTTCAGACCTTTTGGCCCAGAAATTGACAAAATATTGCTAAACTTCAACTTTGTTAAACTCTGGTTTGAAAAGAAGAATTAGTATTTTCAGAATTAGTTCTTGTTATGGTTATCAACACTGTCATAATATTTCTAGAAAAATTGCCATAAGTAACTAAAACCTTTGGAATATTTGCAGAGAAATGATGTCTGACATGTTATAGCATGATTACCTCAATCAAGAATTCCAGAAATATTTGCCCAGACAAATGATAAATTTAAGTTTAAAATCGCAAAAGAAATATTGCAAAGCTCTATTTCTGGAATACGGTACAACAACTCCCATTGCCAATTATTTGCACCACATTCAATTATTAGTAAAAAATATTAACTTCTAAAAGAGTGAAGTTCTGTAATTAATTTGCTTCTCCACACAGTTGATGAAAAATGTTGCACACATTTGAAAGAAATTTTGATGGTGTGATTTTCATTGATAAAGGTACGGTGTAAAGCATTATCATGGAGGATAAAAGCAAGAAAAGGTGCAAGATTATGTTAGAATATGACATAGTTATTGGAAAGATTGCACACATTTATGACATTCAGGAACTTATCCACTTTTTTAATGGAATCATTTTCTTCCATGCTGACTTGTACTTTAGCTATGGTTCAGAACTAAAATTTTACCTCACATTTTGAAATATTTTAACTAGAGTGACTTTCAAAGGGTCAACAACACAGGTAATTTATTCCAGGACTTCCTGCACAGTAATCCTTCTACAATGCCTTATACATTCCCTTTTTCACATACTTGGGATCCCTGGAAATATTTACTAGCACGTCTTCCGGAACCAAAACACTAATTAGTAACTTTGCTGAGAGGTGATCAAATATTAAAGTCATAAATCACAAAAGACCCCAGATAAAATTTCTTGCTTGATGAATTATATACAAATAAAGTGGTAAGTTCCTTGAAGAGCAAGGTTATTACAAGGTTAGATTCAGGAGTATTAAAATGCTAGATAGGATGGCAGGCACTCTGGTAAGAGGGCCCTTTACCTTGTTATCGCAAATGTCAATGTTAGCGCCATGTTTAAGCAATGTCCTAATTGCTCTATGGTGACCGTTGAATGCAGACCAGAGTAGAGGGGAGTAAAAATACTGTGCAAAATAAAATACAACAAGATCAGATTTATGGTGACATCATAGTTTATACCTATTTGCTGAATGGACTCTTCCAGATGATGTAACAGTAAGAAGTGTGAAAACATGGTGTGCAAGGTTTTTGTCAGAACACTGCACAGGTTGTATGGGGTGGGTGAGTATATTCAATAGTGCAGGTTTGTTTTGTGCAAATGAATTAATTGTACCATTTCTGGACAAATTTCAAAAGTGCCGGTTGGGTTTTGTGAAAGCATAATGGTAAACACAGACACAGGTTAAACCTATAAGCTGGCTTGGTGTGTCATAGATTGCTTGGAATAATATTTTTTTCTGAAACAAAACTAGGGAAAGCTATTTTCTTGCATGAAAAGTTTGCCAAAGTTTCACCCACATCTGTCAGGTGCAAAAGATGGCACGAGCAAACTGAACGGGAGCAAAATGATAAAGTGGAAAATATTGTTGAATTATTTCCCACCCCTTGGATAACTTTATGGTCTGTAAAATAAAATGCATAAATGTGGTATGATCTTCACCTGTAAAAACAAGAAACTTACAAAACACTGTGGTACTTGTGACTGATGCTACACAAAATAAATGCTTTTTACTGCTTAAATTTCAAAAACACATCATGCATTCAAGATAAATGATGACCCATTTTTAATATGTACATATATCAATGTTGAAATCTTTAACCATGCCATCAACAATGGGTATTATCAAACTTTTCATCTTTTCTCCTACTCTGATGAAAGAAATCATAAACCCTTTCTCTGTTCATTCACGTGTTCTCATACACCTTGATTGCATATACTTTACAAAAATACTTTTACTCATACACCTTGATTGCATATACTTTACAAAAATACTTTTACAGCCGGATATATGTATCTTATTCTTAGTTGAACAGTGGATGGAAACAGCAGCACCATCAGTATTCTCACACAGTGAGAGAAGTCTCACCTTCTTGTCCTTTGCTTCAATCACAGCACCATTCAAAAGAAGGAATTCTATAGTTTCACTGTGGCCACTGATAGCTGCTTGGTGTAGAGGTGTTAAACCAGTCTGTAAAAAATAATAAGGTTACACGGTTAACTTAATTTCCCTTTGACTTTTCACAAATTTCAAAAATATAGTACAGAGTCTTACAGTCTGAAACAAACAAACATTTTCAAATTTTCGAGTCATGAGTCAACTCATGAAGTTGCAGTGTTGCAGCCAGGAATTTTAAACCAGGGGACACTGTGTCCTACTATCGTTTATTTTGGGGGACATTTTTTACATATTGGCGACAACATGCGTCAGTTGTTTATCAAATTTTGTATTATTTTGTAACAAATTAGTTTCACAGAACAAAATCAAAGCTACTGCGTCGCTATGGTTGAATTTCAGGCAATTGTAGTAGTATACCATATCTGCAGCTAGTCAGAGCTCAGTCGGACTACAAGCAAGTTATGATATCAAGTACAGCATTTTAATTACTTTTTATCACTATTTTTTTCTGATATACCTCTTGTTGGGGTTCATTTTTTTCAAAAATCGGAAAGTTTATTTTTACTCTAAAGAGTTAACACAGGGATGGTGGCCATTTTGAATTTCAAAATATCAGTAAATCTTCAGTGGGTAATTTGTGTCTCCAGTAACAAAATTTGCACAGTGACCCCCCATATTTATTCTTCATTTTGAAAGAGAATTGTTGAATGATTCCTTGAGGAAGTTTGAGCAAAAGTTTAAATCTTTCACTTTCGAGGTGCATAGTACCTTAACTTAGGAATGTATGAAGGTTCAACAGTTGAGCTTATCCTGAAATGTAGTAGAACGCTATCATAAGGCGTATTAAATCATAAAAGATTCCCACCCCTCATGAGAAATTACAGTGTTCGATGCCAAAACAAGCCGCCTTGAAAATGGTGGCAAGATACAAATAATATCACTTTGGAAACTTCAAATATGATGAGAGTAAAATAAAGAAATATGTAATAGTTATTTTGTTTGCAATGATAAAGTCTCTGGAAATGAGACATTAGTATGGCTGACAAAATATCCAAGTTTTAAATAACTTTAAAACTTGGATACATGTAGCTCACTTTACAGGAGAAAAAAATATCCTTCTGTTTGGCCTTGTTTTTCATATATTCACAATTTCAAACTTTTAACCCTTTCATCAGAATGGTTGGCCCAAAGCCATTGTTACCCATGGTGATTGTAGACCTGTTTACATGGAATCATGGGCGACGTGTTAAAGTTGACACCTAGGTACATATAAAGAGATTTACTTATTCAAAAATGTTATTGTTTAAACATACCAAAATTAATGTCTATTATCAATTTTAAGACATGTAAAATAAAAGAAATGTTATTTTGGAAACTGGCCTAAAGCTTTTATTAATTTTTAACATCTCACGCTCAAATTTAATTGCATATGATCCATTAAATCCACAGGGAAATCCCATATCTGATTGTGTTTGAATCATTTGTACTCACAAAATTTCTGGGATGCCAACAACAGTGAAATTTGAAACAACTGTCAAAATACTACCCTATTAAAAGTAACACAGTTTTTTTCTGTAGCAGGAACATGATGAACCCTGGGCCCTTTGTTCAAAGTTAAACTGGTCAAAATGATACAATATCTCAATATATTCATATCAGAGCACAAAAGTAAAAATAGGAAGCCACTGACTTGACACCGAGCCAACAACAGAATAATCATTCTTTTAAGAAAATGATTTAGGTAACATGTTTTCAGATTCTACATTAATTCTGTATATACACTTTAACTGTAACACATGAATCTGATGTGGAAGACGTTTTAGCTTAAAATATTCTGTCAGTGAAATCAATGTTGTTGTCAGATCTGATGACAGCAAGAGTTGTTCACAAGTAGCTCAAACATTCAGTATCTAAGCTTCTTTGATAGCTAAAATAAATATGAATTACTTGGCCGTTTTACATCAAAGAAACTTTAGATACCTAAATATGAATTACTTGGCCCTTTTACATATCTCATGAATTTCTAGGTATGTGCACATGTCAGAATGTATCGACTTGAAGTAATCTGACAGTCGTCAGATTTTTAAGAATTTCCATTTCAAACTGGATGAAAATAGGTTTACGGGATTAATTTACACTGTAATTTGAAATCAGCAGTTAAAGTTAGGTTATTCGCACGTACATTCATCGCAAGACACAAATATATGCTACTGCCTTTCAGTGAAACGGAAAGTTGTGCTGCTAATTTTCTCCAGCAATGGTATAGTAAGATAAAAGTGGAAGCTAAATGAGTTGGTTTCTCATGTTAGCTTTCAAAGTCAAAAAACGAATTTTTATGGTATTTGGCGAAGAAGCTAGGTTCACAAATGTGATAGAATATTTCCCTCTGTGTTTTATTGGATTAAATGGAAGATAATTCAATTTATTACCACAGAGTGAAAGTGGACCTTGGGACCTACAAATCACAATCTGAAACTATGACATTTGATGTGACATCATTTTCACAACTGAATGAAAATTCCTAGATGAAGTTTAAGTCAGTTTAGTATTTTTACGTGATGAATTTTCCTAAAATATAGAGTGTTTCATACACAATCACCAGACTGGTGTGAAATAGTATGCTGATCATTTGTAATTCAACACTACATTTACAGTATTTAATAATTAATTAATTAATAATTCAGTAATTAATATTCATTTGCATATGATACAATAATAACTTGTGCCGGTACATATAACAGGGAAGGAAAGTACAGTATCCTCAAACTACAGGCACTTTTGTTTTCACAAACTAAGATGTCAACTTTTCTATCTTCATAGTCTCCGATGAAATTATGGCAACAAATTTCACCAATACGTCACATAATCTAAAATGAAATTATGGCCACTAATTTCACCAGTATGTCACATTGTCTCAAATCAAATTATTAAAACCAATTTCACCCATGTGTCACCTTAAAAGTGTTGGCTGAATTGAAAATGCAATTACTGCTAATGGATAGTTGAGTCTTAAAAAAAGAGACATTAAAAATGTTTTTGGGTAGACATAAAAGCCATCTATTGGTTGCTAAGCAACTAACTTCAATCAAAAGTAGAATAAGACAGAAAAGGACATTTACAGTAGTTGACCTCCACAACAATGCAAAAAGGCATGTAAATAGGGTGTTTTCAAAATGACACTTGAATAGGTAGGCGTCAGTGACGACGTTGGATTAGTTAGGCAAGATTAACACGACTGCATTGCTGATCTCTGCTATGGCAACAGTCTGATTGGATTTGATTCAGTACTACAGCATCTAAGAAATGCTAGCCATACATCCATTGTTGTGTGATATTGTGGGTAAGTTCAGCTGCTGAAGAGTTAATAGAAATGTCAACACTTCTATTTGCATTACTTGAAATGTCACAGGAGTGTATACAATCTATTTACCTCCTCATAATGAAAAAATATATTGCATAAGAGAACCCATTTATTTTTATATTCGTAACTCAGACACAAATGGCTCACTGCCTGTACAATATGAAATAATCCTACATCTGTGATTTTTCATTTTTGTGCAAGAATTATCATAAATGTACTTTAATGATTGTTTTGATTGTTGATATCATTAAGAATTAACGATGTTATAAAAATAGTTAATCAACCCCCTGCCCTCAAATGAACCTTACTCAAGCAAACTCAATAGAGTATTTTCACCAAGATTTGATTCAAATTATTTTCATCACGGTGTGAAAACATAAATGATATTCTGAATTAGAACCTTTATACATCATTTGGAACTGCTATTTTTCAAACATCTGTGATTTAAGCAAATACATTTTTACTTATGTGAAAGTTTTATACTAGTATTAGAAATGATAACATCTTATACCAAATTTTATGAAAGCCTGGGTTTCAATTAACCCTTTGAGTGCTGAAGTCAGTTTTTGTCACTTTTAATAAATATAACCCAGACAAATCTTTTCATATCTAGACAACCTTTTTCAAATGATATCCATTTGGTCCAACATTATCAAAAAATTACAGAAAAATTAATAGAAATTTTGTAAAATGTTGCACTAAAATTTTGGTGGGAAAAATTACAGCAGTCAAAGGGTTAATTGAAGGTGATTAGACTATGATATGATGTAAACTTATACTGCCAGCAATAGCAGTTTAATGTTAATGGTAATACACATTTTATCATGTTAGTAATATTACACTTACACTACCTGATGTATTCCTTGACGGATGAAATATCTCAAAACCCAATGATACATGTTATGATACCTCAAGTATTAGTACTCAAGTCCTGGCAGTTTTTGGCAAATTTTATCTAACTGTAAAAAAATCACCTCTGAAGTTCTTGCATTAATGTTGGCACCACTTTTCAACAATAATCTCACAATGTCCATGTTACCTTCTCCAGCAGCCCAATGCAGAGGTGTACAATAATCGTAACCCTAAATAAGAGAAAGAAAAAATAAATTTTTTAGCAGACACATATTTTGTCTGTTGGGGTTATTGCTGAATGTACCAACTCTTCAATTTTATACAATATTAGCCGAGCCCTTGACAGAATGGTTTCCTTGAACACAGTACCCTGGAAATGATCACTTTCACTAGTGTGTACATGTAATTTAGTTTAAATTACTTGGTGGCAGACATGAATACTATTACTTCTTACTATCTTTTGACACTGAAGAAACTGCAGGTTAATGTGCTCTCAAACTTTTAAAATCTCTGAACTTTTTGAGTCGATATATTTATGAATTTCTTCAAATTTCCTTTGCTTACTCTGACACCTATGTATGTAAAATATCTTTGGTAAAAGATGACAATCTACAGTGTCACGTCAAATAGAACTCATTTTTATGAGGTCAAAGTTTTAGCATATATGCAAAAAAAAATAAATAGTTGTCTAAAAATTTTGACAAGATTTTGAGTACTCTGTTCTGACTGCTGTTCTGATTCAAACTATAAACATCACATGTTGAAGGATACAACTGTAAACTGAAGCAATAAAGATGTATGAATTTCCGTCAGCAAATGTTGCGTGCACACTGTTATATTTTGGAGTTTTCCCAAAAATTCCGAATTTGAGAGGAATGCAGATATAGTAGCTTTCTTTGCCTCCAGAATAACCGATATTCCAAAGTTAGTGCACAACAAGTTAGGGTGCGGGGTGGACATTTTGTGAACTAATTGTTGATTTTCTGATAAATACACGGATACAAAACCTTGATAACGATGGAATGCATTTACTTACATTTTCTGATACTACTTTCATATTTGCATGCCTTTGTATAAGTTTGTGCACAAGGTTGGCATCCTTTGATACTGCAGCCTGCCAGAGTTCCTGCAAATAAATCCAGAGAAAAAAATATGGTCTTTTTTCTAGACAGACAACATTCACAGTTACCAGACTTTGTACCTAAAAACTACGACTAAAAAAACACAGAAAATAAATTACAACTTCGAGAAAACAACCTGAACGAAAAGCATGAATGCGAAAAACCGCAGACGTCGCGTCAGGTCAATGGGTTCAGCTTGTGTTCATAAAATTAAAACTACCGTATCTTGAACTTCTCGGCCGTGTCAGCCGTGTGCTCCGCTACGAATACTTTCGGACCTACACTCGTGACGGGAAAACCAGAATGGGTTTCTGCTGCATGGTCGATCAGCCGCAATGTGAAGTTCGACTTACCCTTGAAAATTTGTCGGCGCTTGCCGGGCGGTGCTGAGGTGGGCGGCGTCGACTTGCCATCGCTGCACAACTAAGATGAAACCTGGTAGAAACAATTTATTATGTAACTTAAATTATGGGTGGAGGGACGGTGATTATGTATACTTCAATCGAGGTTGTTTCCGATGTCGACAAGGGATGTGTTCCAAGAAAAGCACATAGGATGAGAAAGCTACGGTTTTGTTGTACTGTCAGACTGTAGAATATCGTAACAGACGACTGTCCCCTCCTAATGTGTAGTCTTTTTTTACCTCCACTTCCTCCATGATATCACAAACATGTACATGTTTTCCGGAGTGTTTACATTGTGATCATACAACCGTAAATTGTAAAGGACATGTTTTCGAAAAGACAACATCACTCCGCAGCAGTCGACTGTGCACTTTTGATACATATCGAACCACTAGCACTACAGTGTTACGCTGCAGCCCTGGCGCGGTGTGAGAGACTTTCACTACAACCCGTCGTCACCAGCAGTATGACAACACAAAGAGCAGTACCGCGTAAGTTTTCGAAAACTTTAAGCAATAAAATGTACTTCTCACCTCTTAGTTTAGCTTCGTAAATAATTCCACCGTGTCCAGAACACCTTTCAGATTTTTTCTAATCAAAGGTGTAACGCTAAATATTCCATTATGGTGTATTCTTCAAAAACGTAGTTTGATGCTGTGGTAAGCAGACACTTCTACATTCACAACTTGTCATCGTCTGTGAATTTACAAATGGCGGCTTCCTTGGCTACCGGTACAAACTATTTTTCATGGGGTTGCGCCCCCACATGCTAAACGTTTTATACTTGTCCATGAAATCCGCTTCTGAATTCAAAAGCATTGTATAGTATCTAGTTCACCTCTAAATATCTCATATTTATGTATCGCTGGTTCGAAATAAAACTTGTAAACATTACATTTCTTTCGTCCATTGTGTCTGTACCAGTCGACATTCCTCCATGTATGGAATGTACCTCAATTTAAATGACAAAAGGGAGAATGAGAAACGATTATTTGATTAACTGCCGTCAGTGTTCTGGTATGTCCATACCTGGATTTACGTGCATCGACCGGCGTCCAGTTTTAATCTGTCATGAGGGTTGACCGTGCTGTGGCACGGTCCTGTAAGGATTTTCAAAAAAAAAACTAACCACGTTTCTTCTACTCTGAAATTTCTGAATTGTGTTAAGTTGCTATCTTTGTATGGGATGCCACTTCACAAAAGATAAACTTGGCTAAACAAGTAAAATCACACTGTAAAAGAGGAATAATGAGGGTGTCTTTTACCTCTGTGGATCATAAAATAATATTGTATTTTACACTACAGTGGTCCCTTCATCAAAACAATTAGTGAAATGATATATAATTATGCCAGTACTTAGAGGGACCACAAAACATATGAATGTCAGTATGATTCAGTGTGACTGCACGACTGTGACAGTTTGTTATAAAACCTCTTGGATATGCCGGTATTATACGACTGTCACAAATATGTAAAGCTAGATTCTCAGAAAACTTGAGGGCTCCATTGTGACATCTTATACCACAGTCCCTCCATCTTGATGAGCGAATTCTTAACAGAAAAAGCCATCAATAACAGACTTTCAAAGAAATAACACCAGTGGTTTGAGTGATTTATTGATACCCAACAGATAATCCTAAAGAATGCAAAGTTTTATGATCATTTGAAGAAATCATCTGACGAAAAGGGAAATTCTTTAAGTTGACAACTTTCATCATATAGATGTTTGAGTTAATGTCTAGAAACAAATTTGAGACTTTTGACTAAAAGTAAAATAAATTGGGCCAAAACAATACAAATCCAAAAGAGATCATCCTAATGAACCTTCAGATTTCACTGTCACAAAAGATTATGGTGATGGCAGAAGTTTGCAGACAGAAAAACAGACAACCACCTGTTTGATCTTGCTCTGGATAGTTGAAAGTGAAGCTTAAAATCTTCAGAACTACTACTTTGGTTTCCAATAGATAGATAAATGTGATATAGTGATTTAATGGTTTGTTGATCAGCTGAGTTTTGTAATGTTGAAATATATGGAGAAAAAATAACGACAGTTTTGGACACATAACTTGCTGTATTGCGGTATTTTTATTGTGGATTTGTCACAAATTCAAAACTTGCATATATATATCAACACTACAACTATTTGAATTGTCATAAAGTCTCTTGGTCACACACTGTTTGCTGGAGTCACTTTAAAAGACCGTATTATTCAAATTTATGCAAATACCCAGCACACAATATTCAGTTGACTGGACTGGTAAGGCCAAAAAAAAATTGACTTGTTTCTCATTTGGGGTTTCTAACAATTTTGTAGAGGAAACACTTTTACGATATTTTTTCAAGTGAAAGAACGGGACTGTTTGAATGCAGAGGTAATTCTAACATGTGAGAAGATTATGACAGTAAAAGTTCACTCTTAAGAATCATAGACCCTCCAAAAAGCTATGTAAGAATGGTATATCGGTACATGCACATGTGATTTTGCAGACACAGGTATTTTATTTTTATGAGTAGAACAACGTCATTTATACGGAATATTTTCAAGCAAATGCAAACAGCAGATTTATGTACATGTAGGTCTAGATTGATGTATGTGAGGGCGAGAAACACCCATTTCCTTTTTTTGGCCTATATTCAGCCTTTTACACAATAAACAAGTATTTTAGCAATGTGATCACAACACAATGAGTACATATGCATACAACATGACGTTATCAAATTGATGATCTTGTAACACAGAGACGGTAACCTTATCTCAAAATACATAAAGATGACAATCACTACTTTGTGAGCTGGAAAAGTTAACATGTATCCGTCGAAAACATTGATGGGTTTCAAAAAGCAATATAATGGATCGAATAGGATGGAATTGCTCTTTGTGAGCTGCCTTGTTAAACCGTTGTGTCCAAATTCTCTACAGACAAAAATCTGTTAAATCATTAACGACAACATTTCAGTTAAATCCGATATTATACTGGTAATCACTTGCATCAGATCTCTGAAGAAAGAAATGGCAGAGTAGCTTTTGATGAAATGTCCTGGGACATTTCATCTGCTGACGAGAAACTATTCTATTAGTTCTGCTGACCAGAAACTACCATATTAGTGGCCTTGTACATCATCGGTTTTTTATGCTAACCCAGGTTAAATACTTGTAATACAACAGAAAACGTAAAGAGCAATACTCATCAAACATAATGAATTTTACAGAGAAAGTACTGTCTCGTTTTTGTTGGTCAGATTGATGACCTTAGATTGATACCTTCGTATATTTCAAAGATCTATGATTGAGCAAACTGGTGCAGCTAGTTTCCACCATGTTTCACTTTTTACTTGCAACATCCAAACATTTCTTGTTTATATTTTGTAGCGATTATCTTTCTGATGGCTCATCAAATGAGAAGATTGAAAGAGGAAAAGTCACAGAAAAGAGAACTGGCTAGGCTATTCTATTTGCAATAGGCTGTCACGTAACGCACTGTTTAGAAGCTGATCACCCCTACGCAGTCAGAGAATAGATTCTGCCAGACTGCAGATCAGACCATTTATAGGGCTTCAGGGGTGAGGGCTAGAGCCTAGAGGGGTAAAGTCACTCTGCTTTGCTGGTCAGGAATGACTTGATCTTGTCAGAATCTCTGGCTAACCATTTCATATTCAGACGGATGTTCTCAAGGGATTGCTGTATTGTACGCTCAGCTGCAGGAGCTTTGTGGTTCTTGAAGAATTCTTCAATCTCCTTGGCCCTCTCCTCACTTGCGAAGCCCTCTGTACAGTACTGTAAATTAGACATAAATCAAACGATAAAAAGGTCTTTGTGATGGGATTTATGGCAAACTTCGATGAGGCCATCTGGTATGATTGTTCATTAAAATTCATAATAAAATGACTGTAGAACAGTAACTGTAAATGTCCTTTCTGTCAAATATAATGCAAATCAAACCAACCAGTAGAGTTCAAGGGCTAGTAGCTTTACCTTTTGATAATTTTTTCACTACTTTTGTTTTGCATGTCAATTAAAAGTTCTTGTTGTACTCCCCCAAAGCAAGCTCAAACACCAGCTATTTAGCTTGTCAGCACAGACTGTCTATGCGCAAAGTAAAGTTATTGTTTGCATTTGAACTCGAGTACAGACCAGAATTCACTTGTCAACAATAACAATGCAGTCTACACATGTACAGACCGAGTTGACGAGCTGAATACTGTGTATTTCAACATTCTTTGGGGAGTAGAACAAGTAAGTGTAGTTAACTCAAAATATAAAGATAGTGCAAAAAGCATCAATAGTTTACAGCTACAGACACTTTAAAGGGACATAAGCTGTAACTTGTGGCAAGTTTTTCAGTATTCTGCTTCTCTATATCAACTACAGTGTCTGACCCTAATCCATTTGTCATGCTGAAATTTCAAGTATTCTTTTTGTCAACGCAGCTTGTATGTGTGTAGTGATCATTGTTTATTGTTTAAAAATGAATTCTAGTCTGGACTTGAATACAATTTTCAACAATAACAATGTAGATGATACTCATATAGGTTGTGTTGATATGCTAAATACTTGGCATTAAATTACAGTTTGGGGATTCAATGCAGAAAGTGTGGGGAAACCACAAAACAAAAGGTATGAAAAAATAGCCAAAAGATACAGCTTATGGAGCTTTAAGAGTAAGAGTAGTCACACCAACAGTTTTGCAGCATATCTTATTTATGTGTGTGCAACTGTATAAACATCAAATATCAAGTCAGTATGACTCAGACAGATTTCATCCTGGAGGTGAATAAATACGCAACAAACATACCTTGACTAGTCTGGACAACAGGAAGCCACCTTCATATCGTTTGTGCAGTTCACCCCAGCGATCTTGCAGGAATTTCCAGGCCATTTCCAGTCCATCCTTGGAACCGACCACACCAGTCAGTACAAACACAGTGTCCTGGGATCGCACATCATCCTTACAAGTCAAAAATATACATATCTTATGTCACAGTGATTCTTTTTGGAAATGCAAACTTGTTACACAAAAACTAACTTAGTGAAATCAGAGTTTGCAATAAATGTACCTTCTGTGACGTTTTTTGCATGATGACTGACATTTGAGTTGGCTGACATTTTTATTAAATACTTTTGAAAAGTTGCTCTTCACAGATAGACTAATGTTTGCATTTCTTCATGATAGTTTGATGTGAAAATGATTTTCTCTGTAGTTTTGTCAATTTCCCCTCAAAACTAGACCGCCTGCATGTATATTGGTGTAAACCCTGAAAAGCTGTGAAGATCATTAAAGGGACAAAGTCGGCCATTTTTCATGAATTTTGTTCGATACGAGATACTGCTTATATTGTTGGACATGTTAATGACAGATTCTGAATGAATGGGCGACCATGCATTCATTTGACCCCGGTTTTAGATAAATGAAACCATTTTTGTAGCAACTCAGAACATAATATCACTTGGTCATATGGGTAAAAGAGAAAATGATCTGAATCAAGATAACACTGAAATCAGCCACACTTTCAGTAAAGTTTCAAAATTCATGCAGACAACAACTTTCACATACGTTATGTACCTGTTTTAGATAATATTCCAAGTTCAAAGGATACTTACGCTCAGTGAGAAGTCCAGGACTTTCTGGATCAAGGCTTTATCCTTCACAGCTCCTATTGCTCTCATGATACGCTCCCTCTCTTCATGCAAATCTTGCTCCTTATACAACTGACATGGATGAGAAAAATAATTGATGTCATGGTTACAATCAGTAATCACCATCATTGTCATCTTTCACTGTAATCTTATCATTGAACTCATAATCATCATAATCATCATAATTATCATTGCTATCACTGTCACCCTTATATTGCTATCATCATCATAATCATAAATCATAATACCGGTATCTTTGTAGTCATCATCATCATAATCATCATCATAATCATCACTGCTGGCATCATTGTAATCACCAACACCATCCTAAATAACAGGATTTTCTTCCATGAGTCTTTTGTAAGAAACGGACATCTGATAAAACTTACTTTGATCACTGCTTTATATGTTTCGTCATCTGCATGTGCTAACACACCATGGTAGACCTGAAATGGGGAAAAAAAATGTCTGGTGGTTATGAAAAATCAAAACGATTCTGTCTGGATACTGAAATCACTACAACATGTCAAGTTTTCTGAGTTGAAGTCTTGAGAGTTGCTTCTTCCTAACTGTACTTCAAGGAAAGAAATCCACACACTGGGACCACTTCTTTTCCCCATCCTTGAATCATTATAGAAAACTACATGAGATGCAATACAAAAATATGGAGTATCTTACTGGGCTTCTCAGATCCGCCGGAATTTTCTCTTGTCCGCTTGCATGGGCCTCAAATTTCTTCTTGGCCTCAGCGACAATCTCAGGATGGCCAAAGCGACCAAGGC
>LD357816.1:33668-50177 GCA_001465055.1 Ptychodera flava
GTATTAATTTACACGTAACACTGCCCTTCATTTCCAGTGTTGATTTACCTGTATGTGATGAGTCCCCAGTTTTCCATGGCACCAGCAGCAAAATCCGGGATGGCAATGAGATCTACTTTTGGAAGCGGGTACGCTATGTCGAAATAATCCTTGTAGAAAGGAAGAGTCTTAGTAGCGACCTGAAATCAAGAAATGTAAAATATGTACGACAGACTTGTAGTTTGTTGACATTTTAACCCTTTGAGTGCCAAAGTCAACTTTTATCACCTTTAGAAAATATGCTCCAGTCAATTTTTTTAATTTTTGTCAAAATTTTTTAATAACAAACTACTAGCCAATAAAATGTAATGTCCCTTTGGTCCAAAATTATCAAAAAATTACAGAAAAATTAATAAAAATGGGTGAAAATGTTTCACTAAAATTTTGGTGGGAATAATTGTAGCACTCAAGGGTTAAACTTCATTGATGCACATGTATAGCTTATCTGTGAAAAGTCAACATTTCAGTAATCCCCGACTTTACAGTATGTGCAAAAAATATCTTAAATATCAACAACAGCATAATTGCTAACATAAAATATGACAAATTTTTATTATATATTCGATAAAAGACTCTGAACTGATCATAAACAAAGTAAAAAAGTGGCCATCACTCAGTTCTTATATATTGAAATTCCATCTTTCTGATATGGAAATAATATACCGACCTCTAAAGCAAATTTTCCTTGTTCTTTCTTGTCAACTGGTGTGTAGACTCTGACTAAAACACCATCAGACGATTTATCTTCCACGTAGTCAAATTCACCGACAATGAAAGCAAGGAGGTAAGTTGACATGATGGGTGTAGTGTCGTATTTTACTTCCCTCAAGTTGGCATCTTTGTCATTTGGCTTTTCTTCAATTACAGGCTGCAAAAATTTGACAAGGAGAGTAAAATAAATACAGAAATTCTGTTAATTGCTTGATGAAGTTCTCCATCCAGTCAGGGCTACAATCACAAAGTTTAACATATTCCAAAAAAGTTGTTTCAGAGAAACAACAAATTCATATCATTAGTTCCTATATGTGAACTGCATCTGAATTTTCAAAAGTCTACACTCACCCTGAATAACAATTGGTTAGGGCTAAACAATGGTGGTGAAAGGAGTACTGGTACATGCAAGTTTGAGAGCACACTGGTTTCCCATGTTGTTGCTTATGCTTTATTTATAGACAATTATTATCATATACCTACATTCACGTGCCTGTGTAAAGCTATGGGAAAAAGTGCCCTCAGATCCGTGCATTTTTTTTACGTATCACGCCCCGGCCTGGTGCTCAAATATGGGCAATCGCGTGCATTTCTGAACTATCTCGATTCTGGTTACTACGCGCGTTGCTATCCGCAAACCTTCCATTCGTACACAAAGCCAGCGCGAGATTAGGAAAACTTCTGCTCGCTCAGATCGTAGTTGCGCGTGGCGACAGTGGAACCGCGCCGGTGATATTGGCTTTTATTTCTTAATTCTAGTGAAATCCTGTGTATACTAAGTGCATGCCTATTCAGTATAAATTGCAAGAAACTGACATCACGCTTTTGTCCTTCTTACGCCTCGATTTCAGCCTTGATCTCTGTTGGGCACATAATAGTATGGATGTTGCTTTGCGCGTTCTAGAATTCTGCAAGTAAACAAATGACGTCATTATGTATGTCAATCCGCGACAGGAAGCGGCCATCGTATTTATGAAAAACTGACACAATTTGCGATGAATTTTTGATATCGCACGCATTTTTATCTCCTAACCAATGTTGAATATTATGTAAACTACATGTTTATCATTCTATAAGGTATATGATAAAACCTTTACGGCCCTGATACGGCTTTTGCGGCCCTTGGTCGTACGGCGTACGGGCCCTCGCACGCTCGGGCCCTTCCTCCGCACGACCTCGGGCCGCAAAAAACGTATCAGGGCCATAAAGATTACTTGGTTACAATTATTAAACATTTTATAGTAATGCACTTACTTTTCATTAACAAAGAATGGAACATTCCTCATGATACTTCAAGAGAGGGGCCATATTTTAAAGAAGAATTTTGCATTCTGTTTAAGAGTTAATTTCTAGAAATGTACTGGAATAGTCTTTCAAAACGTACTGTTTTTACAAACTTTCACTTGCACATAGCGGAAAATGGACTTTCAATTGATATCACAATCAACACTGATATAACAGATGTTTTGATAAAAAGAACAAAACTAAGTCCCAAAACATTTCATATGCAAATTATCCAAGTTACCTGTATCTTCCAAATATTCAAGTTATCTAAGAGGTGGTTTTAGAGAAGAAATGCAAAGTTGACAGACAACTTATTGATGGAAGTCAACGGATGATCCATCTATCTGATAAATTCTGCAGAACTAACAGCAGAGCATATAAACATATTCAAAAAATGTTACAAACAGACAATTTCACTTTCAGACAAATAGTGCACATTATTTGAATCCTGCTTTAAGTTGAATATCCTGACAAAATGAAACTGCTACTTCAGCCATAGTGGTATGACATATGTCAGCATTTTGTCACCTGGTGTCAGAGAACGGTGGGGGGGTTAAGTACTGACTGTAAAGTGTGGAAGGTCACAACTTTGTAAGTGTATTGCTTGCCAAAAGGTGATGTCAATTTAGTTGTTTCAATAAAGGAACTTCGAGAATGATTTTCAAGTGGAGTACTTACTGCCTTGTGCAAATAATTACCTTGGTTACATTATGACAACATACTGTTTGGGATGATGTATTTGCCTTGGCCTTAGCATCTTACCATGTTAGACTTAGTGACTTACCATGTTTGACCTTGTGACTTACCATGTTAGACAAAGCAACTCTATCCTTGGGGGCAATCAAGGTGATATCAAACGTTGCTTTGATGGCAGGTTCATCCCAACAAGGGAAGGCACGTCTTGCATCTGTTGCCTATGAACATAAAACAAGTTTTGAACCCCATCAGAAGCATGGCATGTTAATTGTCGATTATCTGCCACAATTGACCCATTATTGGGGACTTTCTGGACAAATTTGGGGAATATATTCAGCTCATTCACTGTTATTCCATTGGATTGTGAAGGTTTTCCTGAACCAGCTTAGCTTTTCTCCAGATGAAAAGTTGACCTATGTTAACGGTTATTGTGAAAATGATCCATTTGGGCGGCGCATGCCCATACTTGTTTCTACCGAAAAAGTGGGCTGACTTATATCTAGATCAATATACGCACGAAACAAAATAATTTCTTTGTAAGGCCTAATTTTAACTTTTCTGAAATTCTTGCAAACTTTCAAATTATGACATTAGTGCTTGTATTACCATAGAAAATATTTAGTGTCAACTTACTTCAAACTGAGTGACAGCACAGTATCTTTCTTCTCCACCTGGTGCGCTGTATTTGCTGCGATAGAAACCTTTCATTTTATCATTGAGTTCCCCAGTGAACACAATGCCCAGTTCACCATTTCCAACCTCCAGCTGATTTGGAAAAGTCAAGGTGGCCGTTTCATCTTCCTTGCTGTAGGTCACAGTTGCAGATTCACCTGAAATGATGAAACTTTGTATTTCAGTAAGCAGCTGTCAGAGAATTACAATCTCTTTTTAGATCAAGTTATTTTGAATCATAGAACTACCGGTACCAGTATTTGTACCCATAGAATTATGATATATATATATTTAAATCAAGTTATTTTGAATCATAGAACTACCGGTACCAGTATTTGTACCCGTAGAATTATGATATACCGGTATATATATTTAAATCGAGTTATTTTGAATCATAGAACTACCAGTACCAGCATTTGTACCCATAGAATTATGATATATATATTTAAATCGAATCATTTTGAATCATAGAACTACCAGTACCAGCATTTGTACCCACAGAATTATGATATATATATTTAAATCGAGTTATTTTGAATCATAGAACTACCAGTACCAGTATTTGTACCCATAGAATTATTATATATATATATTTAAATCGAGTTATTTTGAATCATAGAACTACCAGTACCAGTATTTGTACCCAGAGAATTATGATATATATATTTAAATCAAGTTATTTTGAATCATAGAACTACCAGTACCAGTATTTGTACCTAGAGAATTATGATATATATTTAAATCAAGTTATTTTGAATCAGAGAACTACCAGTACCAGTATTTGTACCCAGAGAATTATGATATATATTTAAATCAAGTTATTTTGAACCATGGAACTACCAGTACCAGTATTTGTACCCAGAGAATTATGATATATATATTTATATCAAGTTATTTTGAATCATAGAACTACCAGTACCAGTATTTGTACCCAGAGAATTATGATATATATATTTAAATCAAGTTATTTTGAATCATAGAACTACCATTACGGGTTTTTGTACTCAGAGAATTATGATATAGATATTTAAATCGAGTTATTTTGAATCATAGAACTACCAGTATTTGTACCATTGTTCTTCCAATAGTTAAAGCAGTGTTCTCCCTGAATAAGGTAACAGGGGCGTGGCGCCCTCTTGTAAATTCTGAGCGCCCCCCTGCCAGAAATGAAAAAGGTTTATTTTTTTGAAAAATAAAACAATAAAATGTACAAGATAAAAAGCTGACAGTGATTTAACCCTTTCACCCCCAGTTCCCTGTATACAGGTCCAACTTTACCATAGAAAACAATGGATTTGGGACAAACCATGGTGGCGAAAGGGTTAAAAGCAAAATGCAAGCGTGAGCGTTGATTCTGCAGGCTGCAAAAATAATTCTCATTGATCTTGCAAATCTCGCAAGTTTGTGATGTCATCCGAGATCATAGGCCCATGTGCAACTCATCGATGGCAGCCATATTTGCATGGCTCAGGCCGTAACGTTATCCACGGTCACTCCATAGGGACCGTGCATTAGGTAACTGACTCAGCTGAGTAAACATGCCAAGGAGCTTGAGGGTAACCAAGGACAGCAGAGTACACTGAAGTTTTTTAGGTTAGAATTTTGCTTGTGTATTCCTTCCCAAAGCAAAACGACCTATTTTTAGGCTCGGTCGGACGTGTATCAGGATGAGAATACGTGAGTGTTATGGTTATAATTTTGACATCGATGAATTAATGTATGTCTGTCACTATGTTTTCGTTTTCAAAAAATGTAATCTTCATTGACATCAGTGGACTGGAATAAAAGTTATCGAACACTGTCTCAGATCTCTTTTCCTTTGAGTTTTTTATACGAAAAAAAATCGGAAAAAATACTCCCCAAGTGCCAACAAATAACACCATTTTAATCTCTGTTTTTCAAAAGTTCCAACGGCAGGAGGGGGTGTTATGCGGTCGCTTGTGGTGCTTCGCACCACGTCTTCACCCTCTTGTCAAAATATCCTGGGGAGAACACTGGTTAAAGTAAAATCACTCTTCCATAAATAGGATTTCTATGCTCTGCGGCAGACAGAATCAATTTATGAACCACACTTTATTTCATTGAATCCACCAGCAGCATCTACCGATTGAAATTATTTGTGATGTCATGACAGAATTTCTTTGTTCGTCAGAAGACTAACTAGTATAGAAAGTGTCAGAATGAGACATCACAGATTTTCTCTCATTCAATATTCCTGTCCATCAAACCAGGTTTCTCCACAAGGGGAATTTGAGGGGTGAGCCATCCCTTGATTTTCAAGTATTCTATTCATATGCTAATCACCAAACAAAGAAAACATTTTCACAACAATAGAATATGTAAAGTATGCATTGTGCGATATTAAATACAGTTTGCCAAGTTGTTCCTCTGAAGCCTATTTGCATGCTTTTTGCACAGTGTCTCAAACTGCCCTCATAGTGGAATTTCATGTTTTATGCAAATCTAGTTTCAGTTATTTCAATCAGTATTAGTTTTGGTAACGATAGACATCAAACCTCAGGGCGAAATGTGTGATCTCAGTGGCAGTTTTACTTCTGTGTTTTGAGTTCCAGCGCTTGTTTGCAGCACAGTTGCTACCAACACAGTGCACGCGTACGTGTTCAGGGTACATTGTGACTACTACATGACTAGATTTTAGTAACTCGATACATGAGCATATATACAGAAGATGCAACATGACTTCTTCTGTAGTCGCCGTACCCTACAGGTACTAAAGCGTGAGTTGGGCACCCATATAAAAATCTTAGGGGGAACACTGGTCAAGTATCAACAATGTTAACTTGAATACCAATCTTGTTCCATCCAATCTTGTTCCAGTTTGCGAGCCACACAATGGTGACGCTTGTGCCATGCATCAACAAGCTGTTTAAAGTTTGAATGATCTTTGACACTTATGTTTACTTTTCAACGTATCCAATGCAAGAATTCAACTGAACACAATATGTAACCATGGCGCAGAGTTGAAAAGTTTACCTTATACACAATTAAGAGTACGCCTTCATGAACCTAAAATTCTTCAATCAATTCACATCAAAATCAAAGGAAAAAGTGTTGATTGATATAAACTCAATGAAATAAAAAATATCGGAACTTTTATGAAAAAGCAGCACAGTATTCTTTATCTTAAAAATTACTGGCACATTACAGATTGCAAAATAAAAATCGGTTTCACTTTAAAAATGAAAGAACACAGGTATGTCAACTGCAGGTTGTGACAAGCATTAATATAAGATTTGCATAGATGCTATTGTATGATCCACCGATCTTAGTTACACCAACAACGGCTGTTGTCAGTAAACACACAGCTAACATCATTGGAAACAATTCATTTAACTTAAGACATTTCTTCATTTTGAATCAATATTGGAAGTTTTGGAAATTTCATATTTGCATTAGACCTATTATCATTACCGGATCATGTAAAATGTAAAACTTTCTTAAGCGAAACAGAATAGCGAATACACAAATCAATGAATATTATAAAACACTAATCTCCTTTCATAATTACTTATGAGCAGTTGATTTGCATATACAAATAATGCTCATTAATATAATTTGCATAAATGCATATACAATTACTCAGGAAATTGAGTTTTACATGTCAGAGAACTTTCTTTATACATAGAAGAGAAAACATACTGGAAATGCAAGGATTCAATCGTTACATCTGGTCCTCGAAAAGCCAGTGCAAAATAATGTTTTGTCAACATCTGTTGGCTGTGATTCCTGATTGCATATAAATCTGATCGTAATGTGAATAAAAAGCACAGTTTAAATAGTGTCCTGGATGTCTTGATCAAACTTTTAAGTTTTACTTTCAATTTTTTGAAATTAAAGTATCAGAAGAGCTGTTATGTTTCACTTGTTGTCATGGAAAAAGTATCTATTCACTTACTTTTGTCTCCAGTCTTGTATGTTGCACTTGAAATTTCAATGTCAAGGCAGTTGAGAACGACCTTGTCAGTGGCGGTTTTCACCTATAAAAGATCAATTATGAACCACATTTTAATTAACCAGTGGCTTATCCTTCTCAGCAGCCCGTAAAAGAGCTTAGGAAGGCTTTGTCTCCTTGCTCGAGTGAAATGTCTTTGTGAAATAATATTCCACTTTGTTCAATGGAAAAGCGGCAACACAACAATTGAGCGGTTTAAATGGAAGAATACCAGTATACGATATCAAAATTCGCATATGTTATCTCAAAATGTATACCACTACTTTTAAAAAGCAGAAGACAGCGCAATCCTGTTAATGAATTGACAGTCATCACCATTTTCATTAGCCCTACGAGTATGGCGAGAGTGTCTGGCTTTGGCTGCGTAGCCAAAGGCGGACACTCTCGCCATACTCGTAGGGCTACATTTTCATATACTATACGCAATCTTTAATATCGGGCTATTGCATCCTGAATCTCGTAACAAAGGACGCCCCCTCCCCCACCTTCACTCTCCCTCCCCCTCCCTCCCGCCCTACTAAAAACTCTTTAAAATATTTTTTCATACTGAATTTTTGACGAAGTTTTCGAGAAGCGAAAGCGAAACTACGCTTCTCCGGCTTCATTATGAACTGAGCCATATGTGATACTTGCTGCCGCGGCCGTGACGTATGTACACCGCGTTCAAAATGCATAGCAAAAATACACGTGTTTGCAGACGGGTCTTTGCCTACCTCCACTGATATTGTTTCGTCACCGTCAAAGGTAAACGCTTTCAGGTTTGGCTTCAAAGTGAGGTTGTAATTCTTTGGTATCACATTCTTCGGCAAGCGCTGGAAAGGTTTCTTGTCCCCAGACATGACTGCACAAGAATGAAAGAAACTGCTGACTCGTGCTTGGAAACCAATGCGGAAGTGGTTTTGACAGACGCCGATTAGCTTGTTTGTTAGCTGTATACTCCAATAGTTTGCAGTCGACAAGTTCATGAAACTCGCTGTCTGTATCCGGACTTGAACTTGAAGCAGTATCCGATATGTGCCGTACATATTTCTGCTAATGCTGATACTTAGCAAGCTAATTGTTCAACCTCTACAATTCCATC
This sequence comes from Ptychodera flava, assembly GCA_001465055.1. Lineage (NCBI taxonomy): Eukaryota > Metazoa > Hemichordata > Enteropneusta > Ptychoderidae > Ptychodera > Ptychodera flava. The sequence continues at coordinate 42,125 of LD357816.1, forward strand.
AACAATCAGAAGAAATTAGGCAGAAGAAATTAGGTCATAATGTTCTCACCATTCAAAATCAATCTGCTTTGTACATTTTAGTGCGCCCCCTCTCAGAAATAATATCAGTAACTTTTGTTTTGCTCGTATTGAAAGTCGATACTTGCTGTTTACGCCAACAACAAACATATCATTTTCTCCTTAGAATTCAGATTACCAACAATCATGAATACTATAATAATCTTATCAGTTTATGATTGAGAAATCTTTTCGAACAACCACAAGTATGTCCACAGCATGATGCCACAGCAGGTGACGAGGTTCCACAACCATAAGCTTATACCAAAATTAAACAAAACCGTAATGTTTCAATAGTTAGCGTATTTGATCGAATTTTAGTAAACCTTTTCATTTTATTAACTCATACCAGATACGATGTGAGAAATGTTGACAGATATGGTTACAAGACTTTAAGAGTTACATTTGCCACTAAAATTCATATATTAAATATCATATGATTTTTTGTCATTTTTCACCATATCTGGAAGCAGTATGTACCGATCACTTATCTTGAAAGACTCCATACTCTAGTCGAAATTGATTTGACAGATCATATATCAGTATTGAAAATACGCGTAAAATGTGCAACTTTTGAGGTTTTTAAATACAAATGTTTTTAAAATGTAACAATTTTGTAACACTAAACTTTTCCACATGCTCAAACGTTATTTCACACCAACTAAGAATTTCATTTCGAATAAATTTGTATTCAGTGGTAGGAATATTTTGTTTTCAATAAGTGATTTTTGCAGGAATAGGCCTATACAGTTTGTTATTCACGCGTAACTTGGTCAAAATCTCAAGATCCGCACACAGTTCGCTTCAACATACTAAGACATTTTAGACATTTCAAGAATTGACGCTAAGTACTCTGAATCATGAAATACATGCATACGACAGGCAGACAGGCAGGCAGGCAGACACACAGACGCATACAGACAGAAAAGAACAGACAGATAGACAGTAAGACAGACAAATGTTAGTGTATTTTGATGAAAACTATCTTAAAAGCGCCTTAAGTAATTTGCGCCTCTTATGGAAAGACTAACTTTTGCTAAAAATATCCTCCGGCAAACCACAGACCCTCGAGAAAAACAATGGGCAAAACCCTCAACCATTCTCTTTCAAAATCGAGAACAATAACGGCGTGAAAATGTTGGTACTAGAGAAACAAATTATCCGATATTTGCCGACTTTGGCATTCAAAACGGCTGCCACTCTCTGTGTTAAATCTATGGGGAAAGTAAAATTCCGGATTTTCACGAAATTAAGTTTGTGAAAACTTTATTTACCGCATAAACCTCAAAATGAGCCCCGACAATAGATAGGCCAAAAGTTTGAAAGTCCGAATATCTGTCCCAGAGGCACATTTTACATAACCGAAGCTCCTTCTAGAGGAGAGAATCACACTGCGAAACAAAAATCAAAACTTTCCACGTATATTCAGACGTACTTTCGTCAAAAGCATACACTGTAGAGACTTTAAGGCTCCATTAACTGTATTCATTTGCATTTTTTCTAAGATGGTTTGCAATCAAATGCAAGTTATCTAGAATGTTTGCTGAAGTGTGATTACAAGATTTTTTCAAAAATTGGCTACGACCGCACAGCTTGGGAATTTCAACGACTAAATAGTTTTCGTGTTGTAACTAAAATCAATCTGATATAGATGTGGGTCGGTCTTTTACGGTATCGTATTACAGTCTTTATTTATGCGATCCTACCCTCACTACCACAGAAAAATAAAAATAACATAGTACGATAGCGTAAAAAAAACCGACCATCTCCGACTCTACGTCGTAGTTAAATCATATTGCAACTAAAATATGAATGGGCGAGCACTTTCGATCGACAAACCCATCACATAGACTGAAATAGTGTCGATCAAATCAATATAGCTTAATAACGGGAATCCAAAACATCTCTCTGAAGTTTGGATGGCATTTCTGGTAAGTAAAATGCGAAGGATACAGCAAATAGGGCTATACAAGTAAATATATGTAAAACAAAGATTACAGTGGTGTACTAAAACGTAGATTACAGTTTGAAAACGATGCTAAAGTTATTTTCGCATCCGTACTAGTATTCACATTTGTATTTGAGTCACCGACAGAAAGCAGAAAGTGTCTTTTACACTACATCATTCACAAACGCCGCGCCTCTGGAGGGGGAGGGGAGGCGGTATCGATGGGAGATTAGAAAATGTCAAGGATATGATTAATAGGGGGCTTTTGAAGGGATTTGGGGATTCAAAGGGGAACTCGAAATGAAACCGTCTCTGATTGATTTGAAATATGTGTTGGATTGTCGTCTCTTAAAGTAGATCCCGCCTCCGGGGACCGATATTCGGACTCTCAAACTTCTATAGTTCTTTTCTGATCTACCAATATTGTTGGTGCTCATTTGAAGCTCTTGGAGAAAGAAAAAATTTCACCGGCGTAGTTTTTCGAAAATCGACAGTTTTATTTTTCTCCATAGAGTTAACATAGGGATTGCGGCCATTTTGAATTTTAAATATCGGTAAATCTTGGGTAATTTGTACTAAAATTTGCGTGGTAAGTCCTAATGTTTATTCTTGATTTTGAAAGTGAACGGTTGAAAGATTCCGAAAGTTTAAGTCTTTCACTTTCGAGGCTTATACTACCTTAGATAAAAGTCACAAAAAATAAATTGTATGGAAAAAAACATATTCTCTATCATACACAATCATACAGGTAACTTTCTCACACTCATAGGCATCAACCAAGATCGAATGGAACTGCTCAAGCCTCTTTGTTCTATGTGTCAACAGAAACATTCATGTTTTTTTTTTTATATAGCATTACAAAGATAACAGTAAGCCGCTTGTTTCAAAGCACATAATTTAGAAATGAGGAACAGCCCATCCACAAATTTTGCAGAATTCTCTAGCAGAGACAGGAAACCAAACGTTTGAGGATAAAGTTGTAAGACTACATGGCAGCTGTTGATAATCGTATTGAAAACAACTTGTGAAAACCGCCTTTCCATATCTTGGCACCGGGACAGTGGAAGTCACACATTGGGTTACTTTTAATAGGATACTAATGACATAGTATACATGCTGACTCTGCATTTACATGGCCCAAGAGTGACCGTACTCCATTTATTTAACTTTTGGCGAATTTTTTGGTGGTTTTATTTTTTGTATGTACTTGTTCTGCTCTCTGAAGAGTTCAGCTTTTAGCATATAAACACAACCATATGTGTAAGTCAGCACTTTTATTGTTTAAAATTAAATTCAAGTCTTGACTAGAATTCATTTGCATTCAATAACGATGATAAAGGTCTTTAAGCACATAATAGTATTTTGCCAAATTGAATATTTATTCTAGCATGCTGTCATGAGTAGAACAAGAAAACAACAGTTGATACACAGAACAAAATCTACTGAAATATGAGGTAAAAACAAACCTAATAATCAAAATAACACAAGTCGATAACATTACCAGGTCGAATAAACACAAATGTGCAGGAAGGACGAACCACGAATATAAGTAATACGTGGTGGTACCACGCAAGAATTGACCAAATGGTACAGCTAATGTCCCTGTATACAATTATGTTAATTATGTTCGGTTTTTCTTACAGGTGAGGGAAGTCATCCTGTTCCAAACTTTTTTATGTGATCGTCTTTTTTTTTGCAAGATGAAATTAAATACGTGTAAGAGAAAATTAGTCAAAAGAGCGCCCCTCTCCCCTCAAGAGAAATACACACGCACACACGTACACCTACATCGTTAAAATCTGTCCGTTCCAAAATCAGGCCAGTTTTATTTTACGTGGTTTTAAAATTATAGCGAGCAAAAAGGGGTCATTTTAACACGTTTTGAGTTTGTTATATAGGGGGCAGTTGAAATTATCAGAGAACATGTTTTTTATTCTCCCACAGCCCCCCCCCCCCCCGATGTTTGTGAATGCAGCCTTATAGCCCAAGTTTCGGCAATAAAATATAATTAAGCTTTATTTTTCAGAAATTTAAAGGGATGTACTCCGAACTCGAGTCCGAACTGCGCTCAAAGGTCGTATATTAAAGACCCATACGACCGATGGCAACACTGTATCCAAGGTGCGATGGTTATTGATGAAACTTATAACATGTCCGTCATAATCTACATCGTATAACTTAAATGTTGCAGCTGTGATGATGAGGTGCATCTACATATCGTGCACGAAATACATTGTTTGTAAACGAGAAATTCGCAAATGCGCAGCTCCGACGACTGTTTCCCTTTAAACATACGTATAATTCAACCGCTATTCATAAATCAATCTCGTTCTGGTGTTGAGATATAAAATATTCTTACTTTGACCAGAAGAGAAATGGCGGAGAGAATTTAACAAACATCCGAAGTACAATGTTAGTTTATTTGCAAATTTGTTTTTGTCTATCTGTTTCCTAATGTGCTCAAATTATCTGGATGTTGTGTTTTTGCTTATTTTTTATTCAGTGTGAGGTCCTTGTGGTTTGATCAATAATTTTGTTGAAAATATTGGGTATTGATATCGGTATTTGGTCAAAAACGAACCATTTTGACAGCCTTCCAGAGTAAAACTGTCTTAGAGAATTTTGCCGTGTTAGCCTAGTTGTACTCTGCCAGGGCACACCTGCCAGATTATTAGCGCGCTGGCAAAGCGCTTCCTAAAACAATGCAGAGGTTCTCTATAAAACCATCAAACTCTTTGTAAAACCAGTTTTAATGCACAGATTTTTTTATAAAACGAGGAAGACAAACTTCTTTGAAATTCGCGTAGGTAAATTGATGCTAATTCAACATCATGCGAATTATATTATCACCGTTAAAACTGCTATTTTATAAATATCGGTGACCCAGATTCTCTGCTGAGCGGGGGCGCTATAATGTTCTCGGTCACCGAGGCTAGTCAAGCACAAGGTTAAGCCTGGTCGAGCAAGCACTGTAGCTAGGGCCTCTCAATATTTCTGCTGATCGTCATAGGGCAACCATCCTCAAACTAGTTTGATGTTGGAGTAACAGAGATTGAACTGTTAACTTGCAAAGTATCGTATCGACGCAAGGTATGTACCGTACAGTACGGTACTTATCGGCTACGTTACATGCTTCAAGTTAAAGTCCGGACACAGGCAGCGAGTTCGTCAACGGCAAACTGTTGGAGTATATATTCAACAAACAAGCTAATCGGCGTCTGCCAAAACCACTTCCGCATTGATTTTCCGTCAGCTGTTTCTTTCATACATGTGCAGTCATGTCTGGGGACAAGAAACCTTTCGAGCATTTGCCAAAGAGTGTGGTACCAAAGAATTACAACCTAACTTTGAAGCCTAACTTGAAAGCGTTTACCTTTGACGGTGACGAAACAATATCAGTGGAGGTAGGAAAGCCTGCTCTGCATATTTTTACAATAGGTTATTTGTTGTAGCTCACATTTGTATATATAATCATGGGATCTCTTCAAGTATGCTGCCACGGAACTACCCGGCGGCAGCATACTTGAAGAGATCCCATGAGCCTCCATGATATAATATAGCCAGTGTAACGGTATGTGTGTCCGTCAAGTGCAAAATCTCGAGAAACACTGCACATTTCACATGGGCATTATTTTGTGCGTGGATGCATGATGAACTGTATCGACGTTTTGCCTGGGTGTTCACAGTAAAACCAAAATCTAGTGCTGCAGTCCAACCCAAATACCCAGGCAAAACCTTGAGCTACAGTACTGCAGCTAGCTGAACTGTCAAAGGAATATGTTCAAAATGAAATTGTCATTACCAAAATATGCAAATGAGAAGAAAAAATTAAAAAATGGTTGAAACTCAATAACTACTGCTCAGATTGCTTTGAAAATTTTTTTGCAAGTTCCTTAGATGGACCTCATATGTGTTGGTCACTTTTTAAATAGTACCTGAAATTGCCTATTTTACATGAATTTTTTATGTCTTTTTGTCAATTTTAATGAAAATCACTTTTTTTCTGGAACCCAATCACTTTGATATGGGTAAAACTTTATCAAAAGTGTGGTAACGTTTTCCAGTCTGAATGGCTTGGTGAGGTCAGCATAGCGTAGTCTCCGAGGGAGGTCTTTGCCTGAAGAAACACCCTTGGCTAGCAAAGTTGGATAACAAAAGAATAATTTGCGTAAATTAATTGATCTGGAGGGTTGTCCTTAGTCATGAGATTCATGATGCTATGGCTGAATTAAACTGCATGTAATATATGAAAATTATGTTTTTAATCATCGACAAGATACTATCTTATACTTTTTTCAAGAAGCACTACAAATTAAATTTTGTATTCTGTAATTACTATTCCACATCAACTCCATTGTATCGTCATCTAAATCTAAAACAATTCTTTATAGGTGAACACTGCCACTGACAAGGTCGTTCTCAACTGCCTTGACATTGAAATTTCAAGTGCAACATACAAGGCTGGAGACAAAAGTAAGTGAATCAATGCTATCGGACTGTTTCCATGACAACTCGTAAAACATCACATCTCTTTGTATACTGATAATCAAATAACTAAAAATAATCAGGGCATTCAGATGATATTTCAAATGTGCATTCTTTGTTCATACTGCTATTATTTTGCGGATTAAAGATCATAAAGAAAACTCCAGCTGATACGATACATGTTGATGTAAAATTTAGCTGCTTTCACTTTTGATAGGTCTGATGCAACAATAGCGCTGATCGCAAATGACGTCACTGTTCTCTCTCATTAATATGCAAAAATAAACATTTGTCCGCAATTTCCGCATAAACGACGAAAATAAAAACCTGCGAGTGTTAGAAAGGCTATTTAGCGTCACACTTATTTGTATGAATTGATGACTGAGACTACAAGCTGCAACAACAGCCGCGCATACAACGACAAAATTTGTCCGAATTTCAGAATATTTGTCCGAAAGTCGCGCACGTGCAGCTATATTTAGTAACAAACCCGAAATCGCGATCAACGCTATTGAGTCACTGTATAATACCATTTCCAATATGTTTTCTAAATGTACCAAGAAAGTTCTCTATATCTTACATCTTACATCTGAATAAATGTGTTCATTTATGCAAATTATATTACTGAGAATTGTTTTGATATGCAAATGGCTGATCATAAGTCATCATCAAAGGAGAATATTCATCAGCCTGACATCCTGCATTCTCTATTCTGTTTGGCTCAAGAAGGTGTTACATTTTTCATGTAATGGTTATAGGTCTGATGCAAATAAGAAATTTGCAAAACTTCCAATGTTGACTCAAAATGTAAAAATGTCACAAGTTAAATGAATTATTTCCAATGATGCTTAGCCGTGTGTTTACTGACAACAGCCGTTGTTGGTGTAACTAAGTTAAGATTGGTGGATCATACAATAGCATCTATGCAAATCTTAAATCTTATATAAATGCTTGTCACAACCTACAGTTGACATACCTGTGTTCTTTCATTTTTAAAGTGAAACCAATTTTTATTTTACAATCTGTAATGTAATCTGTAAGTTTGACCTCTTTTTGCACAAGTTTTGATGTTTTTTTATTTCATCAGTTCATAAGAATCAGCACCATCTCTTTTGAATTTGATGTGAATTGATCTAAAGAATTTTAGGTTCAGTGATGTAGAGGGTAAACTTTTCAACCCTGCGCCATGGTTACATATTGTGTTCAGTTGAATTCTTGCATTGGATACGTTGAAAAGTACACATAAGTGTCAAAGATCATTTGATTGTTGATGTATGGCACAAACGTTGCCATTGTGTGGCTGTCAAACTGAAACAAGATTGGAACAGAGGGGGTTATGGATGACCTGTCAAGTTAACTTTGTGATATATTTTACAACCTGTAATGTGGGACCACAATAATATAATGTAATGGTAGCTATTTGTTTTTGTTTCAATCACTGGAAAACGACAATCTTTTGCTCAATCTTTTCCAACACATTGTAGTGGGTTAATTGACTCATATTTACAAATTAGTTTATGGCATTATGATACTAGTTGTTATCAGTGATTGTGTGCACACATT
>LD357816.1:50236-67332 GCA_001465055.1 Ptychodera flava
CTCAAGATCAGATGTCAGCTTACATTTAAAGTGCACTAGTGTCTAGGTAATTATCAAAGTCTCAATATTGTCAACAAACTAGCTTAGCAATCGACAGGTGTGCTATCCCGTTGATTTTTAATTTCACTACAGTGCTGCGACTCAGTTTGCTGTGTGTACAGGTCAGGAATCACTATTGGTTAAAGAGCAAAGTGAGGTACTGGTAGTTGTGGAGATTCAAAGGCTATAGGATAATAAAACAGAATGACGAATGAGAGAGATAAAGAGTTGAGGGATTAAGGAAGCAAGGCTCTCAGATGTGCCGATGAAAATTGATGAAGAGGTTTAGATATTTGAATCATGAACAAAGGACAAAATGTGCTACGTCTAATTCTTGCATTCTCTGTATTTTCTGAACGCATAAGAAAAGTTTTCATGAAGTTACCAGTACATGAAACTGATTAGGTCACCGCAGTGAAATGTGACACCACATTTCAGTGGCTACAGTTTTTCTCAAAATTTTGGCAAAAATCTGAGAAAAATTAACTGGGGTTTATTTTATAAAGGGGACAAAAATAGACTTTGGCGCTCAACTTAGGGTTAAATGGGATATGATAATCCTGTGAGAACAACTTACTGAAATAGGAAGTGTCTGTCTTTTTTCCATGTTTCTTTATTTCAGGTGAATCTGCAACCGTGACCTACAGCAAAGAAGATGAAACAGCCACCTTGACTTTTCCAAGTCAGCTGGAGGTTGGAAATGGTGAACTGGGCATTGTGTTCACTGGGGAACTCAATGATAAAATGAAAGGTTTCTATCGCAGCAAATACAGTACGCCAAGTGGAGAAGAAAGATATATGGCAACCACTCACTTTGAAGTAAGTTGACCACATGCTGTGTTTGATGTGTTCATGCAAATTCAATCAAACATTTTTACAATTGTAAAAATACATGAATAACACAAAGAAAAATTGTATTTTAAGGCGATACCAAAGGATTCAAAGCGCGCGTTGGTTGCTATTGTTGGCAATATTCCAAACGTGCAATTTTGCACGTGCAAAATCATACTGTTCCGTTGTTTTCTATGGATTTTCGACTCCTGGTATTTTGAAAATGCTCAAAATCTTTCAATTCTCTCAATTGTAAACCAATTTAGCTGACTTTGGGTCATATTTTTGAAGTCATACATGAGAATATAGATACGCATGTGTTTCTAAAAAATGCGAACCATTTCTGAGATATCGCCGTAAAACCCTTCAAAATTTCACAAAATGACACAGTAGATATTTTCCTGTTCAAAAATCATTTGCCCTTGAACAGATATGTTAGGGGCTCTAAACAGGTATCTTGTGTGTTACATTCTGAAATTTTGGAAAATTTGGTGCTAATTTGTAGGGGCTGAAACGTTTTAAAATAGGGCTGTGAAAATTTGTAAATGTGTGATGTCACTGACCGATCGCCTGACAAACCTGCGTCTTTTGGAATTGTATGGTTCTGTAAATCTTTATTATGCAAAGAAAACCATGAAAACTTTGCATTTTGATTGATTTTGGAAATTACCTTTAGCAACCGTTACTTACAATTTGAATCCTTCGGTATCGCCTTAAATGATGGTATAAACTGCCATTTTTGGTATTGGGTTATCTTGCAGTATATATTGGCAAGCATAACCCCACAGTGACCCTACCAAAGGACTGCTGCCTCTATACTTTACAGTCAGAACTTTTTATCCTGTGGATTTGGGAATACTTGTACTGTACCTGTTTGGATGTTTTATTTCTAGCTAGTCCAGTCAATGATATAACACAGCACAAAAACAAGGCTTCAAGAATGCAATTTGACAATGAAAATTATCTTACTTTGAGAAGAAATTTCAGTTCAAAGACCAAGAAGTTTTGTCTGTCACTGGTCTGCTATTTTGCATTATACAATCACCTGAGACAGTTCCTAGGTCAGTACCCTGTATTGTTATCAAGGAGTGTGATAATTGCCACATTTATGGATTCCTTCACAGCCTACTGATGCCAGACGTGCCTTCCCATGTTGGGATGAACCTGCCATCAAAGCAACATTTGATATCACTTTGATTGCCCCCAAGGATAGGGTCGCTTTGTCTAACATGGTAAGTCACTAAGGCTAACATTGATACTTTTGATGAAGGGTGAAGCTTCTATACTTTATTTTATACTTTATGATGAGATGGATGAAGTAGATGTATTATCAAAGCTTACATTTTGTGCTTTTTAAATTTCATCTTTTTTCTCCCCGCCCTGAAATTGCAATGCTCAGCAAGTGATTGAAGAAAAACCACATGCAAAAGATGACAACTTGAAGGAAGTAAAATACGCCACTACACCCATCATGTCTACTTATATCATTGCCTTTATTGTGGGTGAATTTGACCATGTGGAAGCCAAGTCATCTGATGGTACTATAATCCGAGTGTACACGCCAGTTGGCAAGAAAGAACAAGGAGAATTCGCTTTAGAGGTCAGTATGACTATTTACATGTAACCATTGCACCACAATGGTTTGACCCAAACCAATTGTTGTAAATGATGAGAATGGACCTGTTTATAAGGAACTGGGGTGAACAGGTTAAATGAGGAATTAATCGTGTGATTTGCCATGTACTTCATAAACACATCCTCAGAGTAATTCATTGAGAATTCAGCAATACTACCAGGATACACCTTTTTTCATTTATTTATGTATTTACAAATTTATTTTCACTCAGCACAATGGTTAGCTGTTTTCTGACGTTGGCTTATTATTTTTCTCTGTAGACTTTCCATTCCATATGCAAGCATCTCAGCTGTTAAATTATCATGTAGATACCGGTACCATTTCTACTAATAACCATAAACTAAAAACTAATTTAAATTCTGTATTTTCTCTTACAGGTTGCCATCAAAACACTTCCATTTTACACAGAGTATTTCAACGTACCTTATGGTCTGCCCAAAGTTGATCTCATGGCAATTCCAGATTTTTTAATTGGTGCAATGGAAAATTGGGGTCTTGTAACTTTCAGGTAATTAAAGAGACACTCCCACTTGGTAACATTTTTAAAACACATTTTTTCAATGCCAACGGCCATGCCATGGCGACTGCGCGCAGAGCGCGAGATATAGATAAAAACATGTCTTCAAAAAAGTAAAAGTTTGAATTCCGATGGCCCACCTAAATTCAGCTTCCGAACATCGAACGTTCGGCACTGGGGCCATTGTCAACTAAGCTATGGAGTACGACTCTACGCTTACGCTGCTGTATACCACAGTACCACGCGCGTCGATGATCAGTCATGCCCCGTAGGAGAAAGCGGAGTCTTACTGACTTGGCGAAAAAACAACAAACAATTTTCGCTGATTCCACCAGAATTCGCATAGGTGACTAGCACAGTTACGTGGGGTTGATACACAGCGGCCTCCACGTGGTATGCATAGACGCACACACGCGTCGAACCACAAGTACAGTGTGGCAGACGACAAAATGTAGTCATCGGAGGTGGCTAATATTGAACACGTAAAAACTGATGTTTATGTGGTATTGGTTAAAAATATAATACAACTGATTTAGAATAATGAAAAGGACAAAAACTAACGAGAAGTTTTAAAAAACTCACCTGAGGTAAAGGCATAATGCTGTATATAAAGTCTTTGTAGTGGGAAGTAAATTTATTGCGTCGTTCGAACTTATTATAGACTCCCTAGAATATCGTCAATCAGCACAACAACAAACATTCGGGGGATTTCTGGTCAAAATCAGAAACGATCGTAAAACTTCGGGATGTGAAAAATACGCTCGGCAAATGACATGTTTTTATCGATATCTCGCGATCCGTGCACAGTCGCCACGTCAAACATCGACCGTTGGCATTAAAAAAATGCGTTTTAAAAATGTTACGAAGTGGGAGTGCCTCTTTAAAATGAATGATCAGAAATAGATCTGAGTTTTCACAATTGCTAGAACTGTATGGAGACAAGCGATTAAAGCCGCACTTTTCAATCCCAGGTTCTCGCATTAGTGGTGTTCTCCTCCCAGTCAAACACATGGCCAGTACGATGTTTGATTTCTATTACATTAATTACACAAACTGACTTCAACCTTTTGTCACCTTTTGAAAATCCTGCAAATAGAGCTTATATAACCGTTTGATTGACGGTCGGTTGAAATTGCCAACGGTCATTTATTCCCCAGCACCACACTCGAATTTCCTTAAAAAAACGTCTTCCAGTCGCGTTAGAATTTGAATATAACCACAGGGTTCGATCGGCAGCAGCTTCGTGCTGACCGCCTGGCAGTCTGTCAGCGTTTTTGCGGTCCGAAAAAACTAAAAAGTGTCATTTTCTGGAGCGTGTGCCCTCATGTTGCCTGTTTGGTGTCCACTTATACAATGAACGCCGCCATAGGTTGGCGTCCTTTTCAAGGGAGGCTCCCCCTTTAAGATTAAGGTTAATGTTCTGTTTCTTACGGATTTCATGGGCCAGTAGCTGTAACTATTACTATTAGAGTTTCTGTTTGTTTAATGTTAACTGCAATTTCTTGTCCTACTCTTTCAAGCGTAACAGGATACATAGTATAGTAATCAACTCAGCCTGTACATGTATGTAGACTACATTGTTGATGTTAGCAAGTGAATTACTGCATTGTTGTTATTGATAAGTGAATTCTGGGTCCGGACAAGAATTCAAATGTAAACCATAACAATCCATTCCATATGTATAGATGCTGTGTTGTCAAGCTAAATACACTTGATCAGTGATAATTCACCTGCATATGCTTTGAACCATGTCCTTGACAAAAGAGTACTCTGCTTTTTCAGCTTTTCTCATTTTTATTTGTGCTTGATTATTTACTTTCAGAGAGACAGCCCTTCTGGTGGACCCACAGCATTCTTCTGGCTTGAAGAAACAGTACATAGCTCTAGTTGTTGGTAGGTGTGTATTGACTTCTTTTGAAGCCAAAATTCAATACTTCTGTTCCCTTAAAGTTTCCTTTGGTTGACTCGACAAATCTTTAGATGTTCCACGCCAGCATGTACAGTAAATAGGGCTGTTTGCCAATGACATAATTGTTCTCTCATTAATATGCAAAAATAAATATGTGTCATGAAGTTTGCATTGTAATGCTGGAAATTACATATACAAGAATGATGAATATACAAATAGGAGACTGCCAGAAAATCTGCAGAAAAGTCACATTAATGGCCCAGAACACACAAGCTGCGAAAACAGCCACTCAGGCAACACTAACAAAATTTTCCCGAATTTCTAGCAGCAATGTCCAATGTTGTAGACATGTAGCTACATTTAGTAACAAACCCGCAACCAAAGGCAGCCCTATCAGAACATTCCAAATGTACAAGATTTTTTATGGATCAGTTGTGGTAAAATTTGACCTAGGCTTTATACACAGTATCAACCATGCAGTGCAATATTCTGCATAACAAGCAATTTATTCAGTGAATCAGTTTGTCAGTCATCCATTTATGCATTAAAGTATGCATTTTATCATTCATCTATCCATTCATTTGTTCATTCATTCATTGATGCACCTATGCATTCATTCATACATTTATTTATTTATTTATTAATTTATTCATTCTTGAGAGTGAACACTTACTTGAACAACCAACTCTGTACATGTACCTTTGGCATATAGATGACATACCGTAATGTTTTTCAAAGAGTAATTGGAAAAAGTTAGGAAATACTTTACTGTAGATAAACAAAGGCTGGATTGTTCTTGTTCAGACTCACAAAAATCAACACCCAATTTAAAATGCTTTAAAAACATAACGAAAGCACTTGCATCAATGATTTATAAGAAATTCTTATATTAAGTTGATGTGAATGTGTTTGTTCAGGTTTTAAATGAACTTTTGAGATACTTTCATTTCTTTTTGTGTTAATCTAGACTAAAAGATCAATAGTTTGAGGGCGCTTTGTACACTTCCTGTAGCGCCCTCAAACAACGAGTCTTTCAATGTAATGTTAATCCTGGTAACATTGTCTTTGTAATACCTCCAACAGGTCATGAGCTATCTCACATGTGGTTTGGAAACTTAGTAACAATGGTAAGTCAGGAATTTTACCATCAAGAATAATTGCAGTTGCAGATAAAAATACAGTGGAAACTTTGAACAGAAACGAGTGATTTAGAATCAAGAAATATTAACTTGTACCCCTTGGATCATGCTATGTTTACTGTATGGGGGACATATGTTTCTTTGATTTGGCCCTCGCCTTGTGTAGATGTAGCCTAGCTGTGAAGTTTTACCCAAATTGAAAATCCTTTTTACGGGTCGACTGGTCCCATCAATATCAAGGCCTTGAAGGTACACACAATTATTTCAACTTTTCAACAGTATTAGACATACATGTACCTACCACTTTGATATCCTACCATAGCAATATGTAAGTAGGGTCTTTACTGGCAAAGTTGATTCATTATACCTTGTTTCAGAGGAAAGGTGTCGCTCTTGTAAGCTGCAATGAGGTTACTTAGTTAAAGCAAATGTGGACTGAATATGACTTTTTTTGTAGTTCATAGCACATCATGGGAACATTTGTAATCTTGGCAAACTGAATTTCCATGCTTTGTATCTGTTTTCCAGGAATGGTGGACCCATCTGTGGCTGAAAGAGGGTTTTGCATCCTGGATCGAATACCTATGTGTGGATAATTGTCTTCCAGAGTACAACATCTGGACGCAGTTTTTACACCACTCTAGAGCTCTCGAAATAGATGCCTTGAAGAACAGCCATCCCATTGAGGTATAGACACTTCAGTTTTGTCTACACCAGCTCCATATACACATATACCACCTATAGCTTTAGCTATGCAGATGAAAACAATTGTGATTTTTTCGTTTCCTTTGATCACAGTCAGGATACATCGGAGATACATGTACAGTGTGTGAAACGTAATTATCAGGGCAGGCACTACATTGCTTTTTAAACTCATCTATAGTCAGTCTTCATTTATCAACAAATTTCTCACCCTGCAATATATTGTCTGTAGTATGATGTCACAATAATGTGTGACCTATCTTCACACCATTGTCTTCTTTACCGGATTTTTATTTCAGGTTAAAGTTGGACATCCATCAGAAGTTGATGAAATCTTTGATGTCATATCTTATTCCAAGGGTGCATCGATCATCAGAATGTTGTATGATTTCATTGGAGATGAGGTGAGCTTTATCAAGCTGACATCAAACAATTATAGAATTATATTACAGCCTTGTCAATACTAGAGAAATTTGTGACATCATCCACCCCCAAATTATTACTGACAATGTATCCTGTTATCCGCAATTGTGGCACAAGATGTTTTCTACATCTACAAATTCCTTGGCATTGCCAAAACTATAAAATAATAGCAATAATGTACCCCCCTCCAGGCCCATAATGGACACAAGTAAACTTTGCACTTGAGTGCTCTATAATGCGCTCATCTTGGCCTCGTACATTATATCATACAAAGCTTGCTTTCGCCCATTATTGGCAGGGAGGGGTTCATGATGGCATAAGTATAAAACACTTTTTATGAATTTTGATCAGGGCTTGAGAGAATCCAGTTAGCATTTAATGATTACCATGAACAGTATCACTTTAATTAAAACCAGGTGGATAAGTAATCAATCCAGCAAGGCCTTCATACCAGCTTTATCTTGTTACAATTGTGTACCACTGTATACTGGTGTGTGAGATTGGTAGAATAATAAGACATGTCTTCCAGTCCTAGTAAAGATTGTAGGTTTTATCAGACCAAAGGAAGTGCATACATGTATGTATCTAAACATTAATGCCATATTCGGGACAAATGAAGACTTAGGTGGACACAAATTTGATTTCGAACAAAAAGGGATTTTCTTAGGGGGCTTTCAATAAAAATAGCTGGTATGAGTGGACTCCCAAGGTTACTAATAATTCAAACAAAATTTCTTCCGTTTCTGCTAATCTTCAGTCTTGCCCCATATTCAATATAACAACAATCAGCAATGTATTGACTATGAGTATTTCTCTTCAGACTTTTAGGAAAGGGATGAATGCATATCTGACTAAACACGCCTACAAAAACACTTCTACTGAAGATCTGTGGGCGTCCCTTGGTGAAGCCTGTGGTAAACCCATTGAAGACATCATGTCAACATGGACAAAACAGATGGGATTCCCTGTCATCAAGGTGTCAGCCAAACAGGAAGGCAATTTTAGAGTCTTAACACTGACTCAGAGTAAATTCTGTGCTGATGGCGCTTCAGAAGGTGAGGAAATAAAGACAGGAAACACTTGATGAAGATCAAGACACGTGAATGTGCATTGTTGAAATAGAGTTGTATTGTGTCAAAGCATAGTAAAATAAATTCAGAAAGTGGTTTTCTCATCCATGTAAAATACTTGTAACCACAGGTAAAGTCCAAGATGTTTATGTTACCAAAACAAATATATTTTACACATCTGTTTGTTTTATCTCTACCAGATAGACATTTTGTAAACGTCATCTGGTGTCCAGGTTACATATTTTTTTCAGCCTGGTATGAAAGATAAATTAAAGTTAACTTGTATTGTAATCATGGCATAGCAATAGGCATCTTACTGCAGCTAACATTCCTACAGTACCGCAAAATCAATGATCGAAAACAGATGTGGTGACCAGATAATAAACAAAAGCAGCATTTTATATGTATTATTGATTTGAGGAAATGCAGAAACATTTGAAGTCACTCCACTGTTTCCACATTCACATAATCTGCTTTCAAAATGTTTAAAAATTATCTTCAGCGTGTATTCTGGCTGTTTAGTGACTTTATTTAGCAGTGACTTTGAGGATGTACTGCTAAACCTTGAACTTAATACTGTAATATTATTTCTTCAGGTGACAAAACTCAATGGATGGTTCCAATCAGCATCAGTACTAGTGCTAATCCAAGCAAAGCAGCTCTCAAGATTGTGTTAGACAAACCTACAACTACAGTGACAATTGACAATGTTGCCCCGGATCAGTGGGTCAAGGTATAAATGATATAAAATTGATGTAGTTACAAATGTAGTTAGAATGTTCTATCAGTCAGTAAATATTCACGGTAGTAAGTACACTTTCAGGCAATGTAAACAGTGCAGTATATAATCTGTAAAATTTGAAAAGAAACAAAAACCAATTACAAAAGAGTCACAGAAGGCAGAGTACCTGTAATTGTAATATTGGAGGCTAGCATTTTGACTGAGAACTGCAGCCTTATTTCAGATGAAATGCCTATCAAGTATGATATTTTTACATATCCGAAATTATTTATCCAAAAATGAAATGTTTTTTGCATTCATTTTCTGATAAGTTGTAAGTTTCTTCAAGAACCAGTGGGAGATATATCAAGAAAAGAAGCATTATCATGTGCAAAGTGCATGACATTAACAAGACCGCTTCTCCACAGCTGAACCCCAGAACTGTAGGTTTTTACAGAACTCAGTATTCAGCAGAAATGTTAGATCTGTTGATGCCGGCCATCAAAGACCGTTCCTTACCAGCAAGAGACAGACTGGGACTCATCAATGATCAGTTTGCACTGGTAAGATCATGAAACAGTGGCTTAAAAGAAGTAAAGAGATACAGTAGGGCTGTCAGAATGTAAAAGAACAGATTATGTTAAGGTAGAATGTACCTTTGGGACAGATATTTTGACTTTAAAATTTTCACAATACTTTTCTGATCTCCTACTTGTGAGGGCTCATTTTGAAGCTCTCAGAGTGAGTAAAGTTTTCACCAGCTTATTTTTGTCAAAATCAATAATATGATTTTTCTCCATAGAGTTAACATAGGAATGGCAGCCATTTTGAATTTCCAAAATCAGTAAATTTAAAGTAATTTGTTTCTGTGGTACCAAAATTTGCATGATGACCCCTGATTTTCATTTTTGATTTTGAAAGACAATGGTTGAAAGTTCCTTGAGGAAAGTTTGAGCAAAAGTTTGACTCTTTCCATTTTGAAGCAAATACTTCATTAAAAGTACTCAAAGAGAGTTTATCAAGAATTAGGAGCACAAGGAAGACAATGATACTCAATGCAGAATTTAAGTGAAGGGAGTGTGAATTCATAGTTTTGTCATCAGAACAGTAATTTTTTTTGTATGTATGGGACAAATCCAAGCCGGACATTTAACTTCACAACTGCAACAGCCTATGAACAGTACAACACATCCACAGAGATGTACATGCCATTTTTCAAATGCCACAGATGCAAAAACAAAGTGAAAGTTGCAGTATTTTCAGGAGCTCAGTGTTGAAGACGAAAAGATCATTTAATATGTATGTTGAAAAGTGATCAGAGTGCAATAAGAATTGAAAAATCACAAAATCAGGACACACTTTGCTTGTATGGTTCAGAATGTATACAGATATGGCATCATAATAGAGTATATTAAACGAATTTGATGATAAAACAAGTTTTTCAGGACTATGAATATTTATTTTGCCAGAGTTTGAATTCATCCTTTCATTCATTGTTGATGTGTATTCCTACCATAGGCCAGGGCTGGTGAGACCAGTATGGCAGAAGTGTTCCGTCTAATGGATGCTTACAAGAATGAAACCAATTACACAGTGTGGACTGACATATGCAAATCACTCGGGTCGCTGACAAGACTACTTGGCCACACTGACTATCTCGATAGTTTCAAAGCTTTTGGAAGATCCCTGCTGACACCTGTTGCAGAGAAACTTACGTGGGATGCAAAGGATGGAGAAGGTAAGATTCTTTCAGTAATTAATTTATGATATTGTATCTTGAAATTGCTTGTCGTATATATAAACCTGTAATTCAGATTTTGGCTGATGAGGTTGAAGCATTCGCCTTCTTTCAATATTCATATCTGAAACATCACGTACAGAAAGAACTAACACTAACCAGTCTGCCATCAAAGGGGCAATAGCTGTATCATTGCCTAATATTTTCATCAGTTTAATGCCATAACACGATATGCTTTGTCATTCTTATCCCTGAGGTTAAACAGATTTACACATTAATGGGGTTATGAACAAACAGAGCTACCACTTTTTAAAACATATTTTTAATGCCAACGGTCGATATTTGACGTGGCGACTGCACACGGATCGCGAGATATCAATAAAAACCTGTCATTTCCCGAGCGTATTTTTCACATCCCAAAGTTTTACGATTGTTTCTGATTATGACCCAAAATCCCCCGAAGGTTTGCTGTTGGGCTGATGGACAATATTCTAGGGAGTCCAAAAACGTTCAAATGACGCAATTAATATTTACCTCCCACTGCAAAGACGTTACATACATCATTATGCCTTTACCTCGGGTAAGTTTTTTTAAAAACTTCTGCTTTAGTTTTGTCATTTTCATTAATCTCAATCAGTTGTATTAGATTTTTAACCAGTACCACATAAACATCAGTTTTTATGTGTCAAGTATTAGCCGCCTCCGATGACTACATTTTGTCGTCTGCCACACAGTACGCTGCACGCGTGGTATGCGTCTATGCATACCACTGAGCAGCCGCTATGTATCAACCGCACGTAACTGTGCTAGTCACCTATGCGAATTCAGGTGGAATCAAACTTTGTTTTCCGCTTTTTCTCAGAGTCAGTAAGACTTTGCTTTCCCCAAGGGGGCATGACCGATCACCAACGCGAGTGGTACTGTGGCATACAGCAGTGTAAGCTTAGAATCGCACTCCATAGCTTAGTTGACAATGGCCCAAGTGCCGAACGTTCGATGTTTGGAAGCTGAATTTAGGTGGGCCACCGGAATTCATATTTTTACTTTTTTGAGGACATGTTTTTATCGATATCTCGCGATCCGCGTGCAGTCGCCACGTCAAATATCGACCGTTGTCATTAAAAAAATGTGTTTTTAAAATGTTACCAAGCGGGCGTGCCACTTTAAAGCCCATGCACCATTATTGTGTGTGTCGTTGTCTCTTTATTTTAAGTAAAACATTCCATGAAAAAATTTCTGTTGTGATTATTTTGTAATTGTAAGTAATTGCAAGGAAATGAAGTAAAATTGCATGATGAGCAATTTGATATAAGCTCAAGTAACGTTTTTAGATTATATTTCATTTACATTTAGATCACTTGGAAACTTTGTTGAGGGCTTTGATTATATTATAT
Organism: Ptychodera flava; assembly: GCA_001465055.1. Lineage (NCBI taxonomy): Eukaryota > Metazoa > Hemichordata > Enteropneusta > Ptychoderidae > Ptychodera > Ptychodera flava. The sequence goes on from LD357816.1 coordinate 62,356, forward strand.
CTGGGCCTAATGGAACACCCTGAGACAGGCGCGGAGGCCAAGAAGAGGTTTGAAGGCCATACCAGTGGAAAAGATATACTTCCAGCCGATCTGAGAGGCCCAGTAAGAAATAGAAAGCATTTATTTGAATTTTTGAAAATGTCTTCAAAAAAGGAAGGGACTATTGCCCAATTGATGGCTAGCATTGATCAAATATGCCAGGCATAAATATCTCTGGTTTGATGTGTCTCACATACAATATGCATTATAAGTACAAGTTTACATGCGTACGCCACACTCATCCTTGCCTGTTATGGTCAAAAGAGAGTGATTTGTGGTGTTCTGTATCGGTTCAAATATGTAATATAATGCTCAGTGTAACAGTAAGAAGGTCAAACATTCTGTGCAAGAACAGTCACACTGTCTTTGAAGCAATTATACCATGTATAAATGTTGAATATTCCAGCTCATGTTAAACTGTGAAGTTTTCAATGTTTTATTTGAAAAGTTAATGTCAATATTGTTTGTCCACTCTGTAGGTTTACCATAGTGTGCTGTCACAGGGAGATGAAACCATCCTTGAGACAATGCTTGAAGTAAGTTTACGTTTCAACTGAACTCAATTATTTATTACATAAATTTCCAAAATTTATCTAAATTTTTTAAAAATCTTGGTGTCATCGATAGATGGCAACTAAATTCAAAAATGTTACACCAGCTTTATGAAAATATTTGAAAAGCAAACAAACAAAGCAAATAAAGAAATAACATACACCATACACAGACACAGACACAGACACACACATATATATATAAATAAATATATATATATATATATATATATATATATATATATATATATATATATATATATATATATATTTTATTGAAAATTATTTTTAAACATGATTCCTTTTCATCTCAAAGTTCTACAGAGCGCAAGATCTCCATGAAGAGAAAGAGCGTATCATGACAGCGTTAGGGTCAGTGAAGGATACAGCATTGATCCAGAAAGTGCTGGATTTTTCACTAAGCGTAAGTGTGACATCGAAAACATTTTAATATTGTAGGGATGATATGAGCTTACTGTTGAAAGACTGCGAAGCATATTTACTGCATAAAGTAAAAGCGTTGCTATTTATCAAAGAAAATATTCAAGCATCCTAATTTTCAGAGCTAAGCAAAGTATTCCAACTCTAATGATTTCTTCATTCTTGGCTGTATCAGGATGATGTTCGATCCCAGGACATAACTCGCATACTGCTTGGAGTGGGAGGTTCAAAGACAGGAATAGAGATGGCTTGGAGCTTCATGAAAGAGCACTGGGCTGAACTTGACAGGCGGTATGGAGATGGAGTGATGTTTGCACACATAGTTAAGGTACAAATAATTGTCTTATCCAGGACTCTGAATAAGCTGTAGGTGTTTCCGAGCTGTTTCAGTTATTCCCGTTATTCCCAGATTTGATTTGAAAATCATCATTGATTGTCATTTTACTTTATTTCATTTGCAGTTTTGCACTGATGGATTTGCCAACGAGGAGAAAGCCGTGGAAATTGAAGAATTCTTCAAGACTCACAAAGCTCCTTCTGCTGAACGTACAATACAGCAATCACTGGAAAACATCCGTCTTAACGCAAAGTGTCTAGCCAGAGATTCCGACAAGATCAAGTCATTCCTGACAAGCATAGCACAATAAATTGTAGATATCAAATCCTCTAACAAAAAGATAGATATGGTAATAGAAGGGTTTCGATACTTCTACCATTGCCCCAAAAAGACACTATATTGTCAGAATGTCACACCAAGTACTTTGTGCTTCAAAGAAGGTCAGAACAGTACTGGTACATTCAGGACTGGTTTAAGCTCCCAGTTTGTCATATATATATGTGAAAATGGGAGACGTTTAAATGCAAGAGCACCCACAACCGATGTGTTCTAATTAAAATGTGATACAAGCAGTGTTTTTGCTAAGGTTTGGGTAAATAGGTAAATATATTAAGAACCTCGGTACCATTTCTGTAGTTCCCAATCTCATTGCATTGATATTCTCCAGGAACCCCGATACAATGACAAGGGAACCCCAGTAAAATTTACCAAGGTACCACCCTTTACAAAACCACTGTGCGTTCTTATCTATCTAAATCTAGTCAAGTTTTAAGTGTGGAAAGATGTTTTTCAAGAGAAAAGTAATATAAATGACATTGACAAAATTTGACCAATGCCACTGATTTTGCCGTTGCTCTTTTTTTAGCTCCCCTTCGCAGTTCTTGTCTAGGGAAGTGAAACTATTTTGATCCAGTGTTGCAGCCAGGAATTTTAAACCAGGGGACACTGCGTCCCACTACAGTTTATTTTGGGGGACATTTTGCACATTTTTGAGACAACATGCATCAATTGTCAATCAAATTTTCTATTATTTTATTATATCCCAAACAAAATTCAAGCAACGGGGACCGCGTTAACTATGCATGAATATCAGGCAATTGTAGCAGTATACCGTATCTGCCTCCAATCAGAGCTCAGTCGGACTACAAACAAGTCATTGTAATCAACCGCAAGTGCAGCATTTTAATTACTTTTAATCACAGCTTTGAAAGTACAAAAATATAAACCTTTGTCAGTAATAGATATTACTGTCAGACTACACCCATTGAACACAGGTGACTCATGAGTGCGCCCAAGGTGGCCTGCAGTATGCGAGAATGCAGGACAACGGTCCCGTTTTCGGGACATTGTTGCAAGGGCACGTCCTGGCTGCAACACTGTTGATCAGTCAGCAAATGTATATCTCCCACTGAAACTGAACCATACCTTACAGATATATTTCCATCCTTTGTTAAAATGCAAGGACTGCATTATCATGTAAGTAGTTGGTGTGAAGATGTATCAGGGGTTGAAGAAGGTTTATTCTGTAAATATGAGTGAATGAGTTGAGAAAATGTAAACATTCTCAAAAAATAATAAAACTCACTGAAAGCCATCAAGCAGTATTAGTGCTATTGTGTATATTTAAAACCCCTGTAGCTGTAACTCTTGAAATTTGTCGACCTGAAAAAGGCTTTCTATTTTCTCTGGTTTTCTTTAAATTCTACAGATTTAAAGGATATAGTCTTTTACCATTGAAAAATTGGACAAGTAAATTTAAATTTTAAACGTTATGTTGATTTTCCGCCATGTTTAAAAATTGGTAATATTACAAAAAACAGCATATGGTATCCCAGTGGAAAACATTCAGCACTATGCATTATATTGGACTACTCTGTGGTGTCTGTGAAGATTCAAATGCATATGTGCACTGCGTACTGTGTTTTTGCTTTATTTGCATAAGGCGCCATTTTATGTTTGGGCAAACATTTATTATTTATCTTGCTCAAAATTGCACAGGTAGTCCCAGTGGACAGTTTATTCTACCTGTATAAACACCCCTCAATGAGTACATTCCCATGAACTTGTTTTAGTTTGGAAGTAAAATCACAAAAATAATGCTAAAAGATACAGCTATCGAGCCTTTAATGAATCATCTTCTAAGAAACCGCTTGTCTAATAGTTCTTTAACGTTGCAAGATTTTTATCCAATTGCCTGTGCAATTGGCTACCTTGTTGTGTGAGAGGCAGATGGCAAAGAAAGTATTGGCCCAGATGGCAGTTTTCTGTGCTGGCTATTGATGAATGTCTGTTATACATATATGTGTATATCAGAGGGTCTTTAAGTATGAGCCATACCGGAACAGTTCTTCTGCCATAAGAATATTTTCAAAGGACCTGTGCTCTCACTGTATCGGGTATTACAGTGTGCTATGTATGTCTTCCATAACATCCGCCTCTATAACAGCTACAGTGGTATTGACGCTATTTTTAAAGCTTTTAGACTCCTTTCGGAAGCCACCTGTTCAATGAATTTGAAATCTAACCCGTATCTCTGTATCTTGCTACAGATACCCTCATTCAGATTTTATCACATAAAACAAAATTTGTACTGGTGAATTTTTCAGCAAATGTGTCGAAACATCATCTCTGAAACAGCTCATTCAAAATCATTCATAATTGTTAGGGAGCTGTTTAGCGATGACCTCGTTTAACTTTCTTCAAATGATTATGAGGTTTGTTTATGGAGTTATTGGCAGACTTTTGTTATTTCATCAAACCTTCACTCACATGACTTGTCTCATGCTGTCAAATTGTGCCTGTTAGTTACTGGAGATAATCTTATATACAATTTTTTCAAATTTTGGAAATGTAAATATGTAAATTGCAAGGCCAACTTTCTCATTTGAAGTCGAATATTCTTCACTAAAACCATAAAGCTAATGGCTTTTCCAGTTTGGTTTGTGTCAGGGATGACCCTATATCAGCAAGTTCAAAGGGTAATAAAACTTGCATATGTAATTTTTTTTCTGTCAACTTTCTCATTGCCATTGAAAATGTATTTGAAATCGCTTGCCAAGAAGCCTTCACCTTTGCAGCTTCCAAAGGATGAAATATCCACCTCGAGGTATGTAAGGGTAGCTCAAACCCCCAACTGGGACCGCCAACTGGGACTCCCAGTTGGCTTAAAATGCACTCTGGGACCGGTCCCAGTTCGCCTCTGGGACCGGTCCCAGTTCGCCTCTGGGACCGGTCCCAGTTCGCCTCTGGGACCGGTCCCAGTTCGCTTCTGGGACCGGTCCGGAAGCAGAGATCGACGTAACTGGGACATGCATTGTTAAGGTGTGAAATGTGCTAGTCACGTGGTGACTCCAAGCGATTTGGAGATACGATCTAGTTTCATTTCATTCAGTATAGAGCGAGACCACGCTAACAATGACAGCGGTATCAAGAAATCGTATATTTATTTCAAAGTGCAACGAGTTTTCCGAGTTAACAAAGAGGAAACGAAAGAAGAATCATGATGACATGCCAAAGCAGAAACAACCTCGAAGGTAAGTATTCATGATGGAAGTGCATGTTAGTGTTACGTGTGTGCATGTGGTGTCGACTCCAGATTGCCGTTTGTAG
>LD357833.1:4463-18814 GCA_001465055.1 Ptychodera flava
TAAAAGTGGCGATGACTAGAAAGTCGGCCGTTAAATTTAGTGACTCTTAGCGGGCAGCTTGTGACAAGTGCCCAATAAAGAGCTGACTATATTCCCTACCTAAAGTACGGCAATGTAAATGGTTATACACAGGCAGAAGACTTCGAGTTTGCCAATAGAGTAATACCCGTCGTCTGTCAGAAAAGAAAATAAGACAAAAATGTACAAATGTTATTCTGCGTCTACATTTACCGCAGATGGAACAATATATTTGTGGCAAACATGAATTTAGATTGATTTTCTTTTTTGTACAAAATTTACCATTCAATGACTCTGCATAAATGTAATAACGGAAATGACTGGTGATATGTACGTTGGACTGGCAGGGTTCTAAGGGCAATTCTATATTCTCCCGAGGCAGTTTAGGCCGAGATGATAGAAGCTTAATAAAGTCTCTTACTGCTTAGAAGTGGTCAAAAAAAGTCATGATAGAACGGATGTAGTGCTATGTTGTCTTGTATCAGGAAGAAAGTGACCAATATGCTCGGTAGTGTTTGGCAATGCCGACCACTACAAGTGACGAGGACTAAAAAGTCGGCCGTTAAATTTTGTGACTCTTAGCGGGCAGCTTGTGACAAGTGCCCAATAAAGAGCTGACTATATTCCCTACCTAAAGTACGGCAATTTCAATGGTTATACACAGGCAGAAGACTTCGAGTTTGCCAATAGAGTACTACCCGTCGCCTGTCAGAAAAGTAAATAAAGACAAAAATGTACAAATTTTATTCTGCGTCTACATTTACCAGAGATGGAACAATCTATTTCCGGCAAACATGAATTTAGATTGATTTTCTTTTTTATACAAAATTTACCATTCAATGACTCAGCATAAATGTAATAATGGAAATGCCTTGTGATATGTACGTTGGACTGGCAGGGTTCTAAGGGATTTGTAATATTATCCCCGAGGCAGTTTACGGCCGAGATGATAGAAGCTTAATAAAGTCTCTTACTATTTAGAAAAGGTCAAAAAAGTCATGATAGAACGGATGTAGTGCTATGTTGTCTTGTATCAGGAATAAAGTGACCAATATGCTCGCTAGCGTTTGGCAATGCCGACCACTAAAAGTGGCGAGGACTAGAAAGTCGGCCGTTAAATTTAGTGACTCTTAGCGGGCAGCTTGTGACAAGTGCCAAATAAAGAGCTGACTATATTCCCTACCTAAAGTACGGCAATTTCAATGGTTATACACAGGCAGAAGACTTTGAGTTTGCAAGTAGAGTACTACCCATCGCCTGTCAGAAAAGTAAATAAAGACGAAAATGTACAAATTTTATTCTGTGTCTACATTTACCGCAGATGGAACAATCTATTTCTGGCAAACATGAATTTAGATTGATTTTCTTTTTTACACAAAATTTACCATTCAATGACTCAGCATAAATGTAATAACGGAAATTCCTTGTGATATGTACGTTGGACTGGCAGGGTTTAAGGGCATTTTGATATTCTCCCAGAGGCAGTTTATGGCCGAGATGATAGAAGCTTAATAAAGTCTCTTACTGCTTAGAAGTGGTCAAAAGAAGTCATGATAGAACGGATGTAGTGCTATGTTGTCTTGTATCATGAATAAAGTGACCAATATGCTCGGTAGTGTTTGGCAATGCCGACCATTAAAAGTGGGGAGGACTAGAAAGTCCGCTTTAAATTTAGTGACTCTTAGCGAGCAGCTTGTGACAAATGCCCAATAAAGAGCTGACTATATTCCCTACCTAAAGTACGGCAATGTCAATGGCTATACACAGGCAGAAGACTTCGAGTTTGCCAGTAGAGTACTACCCATCGCCTGTCAGAAAAGTAAATAAAGACAAAAATGTACAAGTTTTATTCTGCGTCTACATTTACCGCAGATGGAACAATATATTTCTGGCAAACATGAATTTAGATTGATTTTCTTTTTTATACAAAATTTACCATTCAATGACTCAGCATAAATGTAATAACGGAAATGCCTTGTGATATGTACGTTGGACTGGCAGGGTTCTAAGGGCATTTTAATATTCTCCCCGAGGCAGTTTACGGCCGAGATGATAGAAGCTTATTAAGTCTCTTACTGCTTAGAAGTGGTCAAAAAAGTCATGATAGAACGGATGTAGTACTATGTTGTCGTGTATCAGGAAAAAAGTGACCAATATGCTCGGTAGTGTTTGGCAATGCCGACCACTAAAAGTGGCGAGGACTAGAAAGTCGGCCGTTAAATTTAGTGACTCTTAGCGGGCAGCTTGTGACAAATGCCCAATAAAGAGCTGACTATATTCCCTACCTAAAGTACGGCAATTTCAATGGTTAAACACAGGCAGAAGACTTCGAGTTTGCCAGTAGAGTACTACCCATCGCCTGTCAGAAAAGTAAATAAAGACAAAAATGTACACATTTTATTTTGAGTCTACATTTACCGCAGATGGAACAATCTATTTCTGGCAAACATGAATTTAGATTGATTTTTTTTTTATACAAAATTTACTATTCAATGACTCGGCATAAATTTAATAACGGAAATGCCTTGTGATATGTACGTTGGACTGGCAGGGTTCTAAGGGCATTTTAATTTTTTCCCCGATGCAGTTTACGGCCGAGAGGATAGAAGCTTAATAAAGTCTCTTACTGCTTAAAAGTGGTCAAAAAAGTCATGATAGAACGGATGTAGTGCTATGTTGTCTTGTATCAGGAATAAAGTGACCAATATGCTCGGTAGTGTTTGGCAATGCCGACCACTAAAAGTGGCGAGGACTAGAAAGTCGGCCGTTAAATTTAGTGACTCTTAGCGGGCAGCTTGTGACAAGTGCCCAATAAAGAGCTGACTTACTAACTACCTAAAGTACGGCAATGTCAATGGTTATACACAGGCAGAAGGCTTCGAGTTTGCCAGTAGAGTACTACCCATCGCCTGTCAGAAAAGTAAATAAAGAAAAAAATGTACAAATTTTATTCTGCGTCTACATTTACTGCAGATGGAACAATCTATTTCTCACAAACATGAATTTAGGCTGATTTTCTTTTCTATACAAAATTTACCATTCAATGACTCAGCATAAATGTAATAACGGAAATGCCTTGTGATATGTACGTTGGACTGGCAGGGTTCTAAGGGCATTTTAATATTTTCACCAAGGCAGTTTACGGCCGAGATGATAGAAGCTTAATAAAGTCTCTTACTGCTTAGAAGTGGTCAAAAAAAGTCATGATAGAACGGATGTAGTGCTATGTTGTCTTGTATCAGGAATCAAGTGACCAATACACTCGGTAGTGTTTGGCAATGCCGACCATTAAAAGGTGCGAGGACTAGAAAGTCAGCTGTTAAATTTAGTGAATCTTAGCAGGCAGCTTGTGACAAGTGCCCAATAAAGAGCTGACTATATTCCCTACCTAAAGTACGGCAATGTCAATGGTTATACACAGGCAGAAGACCTCAAGTTTGCCAATAGAGTACTACCCATCGCCTGTAACAAAAGTAAATAAAGACAAAAATGTACAAATTTTATTCTGCGTCTACATTTACCGCAGATGGAACAATCTATTTCTGGCAAACATGAATTAAGATTGATTTTCTTTTTTATACAAAATTTACCATTCAATGACTCAGCATAAATGTAATAACGGAAATGCCTTGTGATATGTACGTTGGACTGGCAGAGTTCTTAGGGCATTTTAATATTCTCCCCGATGTAGTTTACGGCCGAGACGATAGAAGCTTAATAAAGTTTCTTACTGCTTAGAAGTGGTCAAAAAAAGTCATGATAAAATGGATGTAGTGCTATGTTGTCTTGTATCAGGAATAAAGTGACCAATATGCTCGGTAGTGTTTGGCAATGCCAACCATTAAAAGTGGGGAGGACTAGAAAGTCGGCCGTTAAAATTAGTGACTCTTAGCGGGCAGCTTGTGACAATGGCCCAATGAAGAGCTGACTATATTCCCTACCTAAAGTACGGCAATGTCAATGGTTATACACAGGCAGAAGACTTCGAGTTTGCCAATAAAGTACTACCCGTCGCCTGACAGAAAAGTTAATAAAGACAAAAATGTACAAATTTTATTCTGCGTCTACATTTACCGCAGATGGAACAATCTATTTCTGGCAAACATGAATTTAGATTGATTTTCTTTTTTATACAAAATTTACTATTGAATGACTCAGCTTAAATGTAATAACGGAAATGCCTTGTGATATGTACGTTGGACTGGCAGGGTTCTAAGGGCATTTTAATATTCTCCCCAAGGCAGTTTACGGCCGAGATGATAGAATCTTAATAAAGTCTCTTACTGCTTAGAAGTGGTCAAAAAAAGTCATGGGAGAATGGATGTAGTGCTATGTTGTCTTGTATCAGGAATAAAGTGACCAATATACTCTGTAGTGTTTGGCAATGCCGACCATTAAAAGTGGCGAGGACTAGAAAGTCGGCCGTTAAATTTAGTGACTCTTTAGCGGGCTGCTTGTGATAAGTGCCCAATAAAGAGATGACTATATTCCCTATCTAAAGTACGTTAATTTCAATGGTTATACACAGGCAGAAGACGTCGAGTTTGCCAGTAGAGTACTACCCATCGTTTGTCAGAAAAGTAAATAAAGACAAAAATGTACAAATTTTATTCTGCGTCTACATTAACCGCTGATGGAACAATCTATTTCTGGCAAACATGAATTTTGATTGATTTTCTTTTTTATACAAAATTTACTATTGAATGACTCAGCATAAATGTAATAACGGAAATGACTTGTGATATATACGTTGGACTGGCAGGGTTCTAAGGGCATTTTAATATTCTCCCCGAGGCAGTTTACGGCCGAGATGATAGAAGCTTAATAAAGTCTCTTACTGCTTAAAAGTGGTCAAAAAAAGTCATGATAGAACGGATGTAGTGCTATGTTGTCTTGTATCAGGAATAAAGTGACCAATATGCTCGGTAGTGTTTGGCAATGCCGACCATTAAAGTGGCGAGGACTAGAAAGTCGGCAGTTAAAATTAGTAACTCTTAGCGGGCAGCTTGTGACAATTGCCCAATAAAGAGCTGACTATATTCCCTACCTAAAGTACGGCAATTTCAATGGTTAAACACAGGCAGAAGACTTCGAGTTTGACAGTAGAGTACTAAACATCGCCTGTCATAAAAGTAAATAAAGAAAAAAATGTACAAATTTTATTGTGCGTCTACATTTACCGCAGATGGAACAATCTATTTCTGGCAAACATGAATTTAGATTAATTTTCTTTTTGATACAAAATTTACCATTCAATGACTCAGCATAAATGTAATAACGGAAATGCCTTGTGATATGTACTTTGGACTGGCAGCGTTCTAAGGGCATTTTAATATTCTCCACGAGGCAGTTTACGGCCGAGATGATAGAAGCTTAATAAAGTCTCTTACTGCTTAGAAGTGGTCAAAAAAAGTCATGATAAAACGGATGTAGTGCTATGTTGTCTTGTATCAGGAATAAAGTGACCAATATGCTCGGTAGTGTTTGGCAATGCCGACAACTAAAAGTGGCGATGACTAGAAAGTCGGCCGTTAAATTTAGTGACTCTTAGCGGGCAGCTTGTGTCAAGTGCCCAATAAAGAGCTGACTATATTCCCTACCTAAAGTACGGCAATATCAATGGTTATACAAAGGCAGAAGACTTCGAGTTTTCCAGTAGAGTACTACCCATCGCCAGTCAAAAAAGTAAATAAAGACAAAAATGTTCAAATTTTATTCTGCGTCTACATTTACCGCAGATGGAACAATCTATTTCTGGCAAACATGAATTTAGATTGATTTTCTTTTTGATACAAAATTTACCATTCAATAACTCAGCATAAATGTAATAACGGAAATGCCTTGTGATATGTAGGTTGCACTGGCAGGGTTTTAAGGGCATTTTAATATTCTCCCCGAGGCAGTTTACGGCCGAGATGATAGAAGCTTAATAAAGTCTCTTACTGCTTAGAAGTGGTCAAAAAAGTCATGATAGAACGGATGTAGTGCTATGTTGTCTTGTATCAGGAATAAAGTGACCAATATGCTCGGTAGTGTTTGGCAATGCCGACCACTAAAAGTGGCGAGGACTAGAAAGTCAGACGTTAAATGTAGTGACTCTTAGCGGGCAGCTTGTGACAAGTGCCCAATAAAGAGCTGACTATATTCCCTACCTAAAGTACGGCAATTTCAATGATTAAACACAGGCAGAAGACTTCGAGTTTGCCAGTAGAGTACTACCCATCGCCTGTCAGAAAAGTAAATAAAGACAAAAATGTACACATTTTATTCTGCGTCTACATTTACCGCAGATGGAACAATCTATTTCTGGCAAACATGAATTTAGTTTGATTTTCCTTTTTACCATTCAGTGAATCAGCATAAATGTAATAACGGAAATGCCTTGTGATATGTACGTTGGACTGGCAGGCATCTAAGGGCATTTTAATATTCTCCCCGAGGCAGTTTACGGCCGAGATGATATAGGCTTAATAAAGTCTCTTACTGCTTAGAAGTGGTCAAAAAAAGTCATGATAGAACGGATGTAATGCTATGTTGTCTTGTATCAGGAATAAAGTGACCAATATGCTCGGTAGTGTTTGAGAAATAAATTTGGCTGAGTTTTGGTCGGTTATCATTCTGCTGTCTCGAAACATCGGTTACACAAGCAACATTTCAGTGAAATTCCAAAGTCAATTTTGTTTTCCATAACTCAATACCAACCTTTGTAAAATTTGACCCCTCCCCTTCAATCATTCATTGTAAAGTTTGACCCCCCTAAAAAGCGGTTCCGTAAAAGTCAACCCCAATGATTTCCACAGACCCCCTCCCTGTAAAAAAGCAAATGCTCCCTTATTCTCTGATTTTTCATTGACCTTTGACCTCCCCTATACCTTTGCAGCTAAGCTATGGCAATGGCTTATTCTGACCTACATTAAAGTCGGAGAGTGCCAGCGTCTGTTCGACAATGACAAGTAGGGGACCAATTGCAATCCACAGTTTTTGGGATACCACTTGACCTTTGACCTTGGCATATTCCTGCAACTCATTTATTATGCGTATACCTAATTCTGGGCATAAAAATAGAGCTGGAGGTCTGATTTTTGGTATATAGGTATAACTACGGGATACAATTTCTTGTAAAAAATATCATGTGACCTCAATGACCTTTGACATCAAATATACATATTTGTTCATAACTCAGTAACCACAAGTGCTACACCCTTCATTTTTTGCACACACATCAACTTGTAATCACTCTAGTCTAATCAAGTACACTAATATCAGTAATCAAGAGTAAATAAATACACAGATTTACCTAGTTTTATATTGGAAAAAAATATTCATAGTTTCCTCATAGACAAGATAGTGTATCAACATTTCGGTGACATTCCAAAATCAAATTTCTTGCACAAACATCCACTTGTAACACCCTAGTCTAATCAAGTACATTAAAATCAAAAATCAAGCGCACATAAACACACATATTTAACTAATTTTGTGATGGAAAAAATTATTCATAGTTTCCTCTGACAAGATAGTGAAATAACAATTCGGTAAAGTTCCCAATCAAATGTCTTGCTCATACATGCACTGGTAACTACCCTAGTCTCATCAAGTACATTAATATCAATAATCAAGAGTCTATAAATACACAGATTTAGCTAGTTTTGTATTTAAAAGAAATTATTCATAGCTTCTAATAGATTATGTATGGAAGACTTTTGTATTTTCTATTTTACCTGGGAGTTCTTCTGTGATATCACTCTATACCTAGGGAGTCCAAGACGGGAACTTTCCAGAGAGTGTTTTACGTTGCATGCTGCACTGGCACTGGAAGGTTTGAGTGTCAGCGTGTGCTTTTTAAGTCAGATATTTCTCTATTTTGAGTTTTACTCAAGTCAGCAGATATGTAAAGAAATCGATGAGTGGCAGAGACCGAACTTTATGCGGATCGGACTGTTTTTTTAAACCCTACGCCATCCTCTACTTTAGTCGATCGAACGAACATTGCTCACACAAGTGAAAGCCGTGCCGTATATTTGCAATACACACTGCACGCTGAGACGATAGTATCACCACAAGTGGAAAGCTGATCTTTCTGCAGCAAATTTTGTGTTAACTTTATTCCATTTATGAGTTCAGTCATATGTCTGAGATTGTCATGAGAACATTATTTATGATTGTTCCACTGAACTTTTGTCGATGCGCGGAGTTAGCAGAGGAAGACTTCAGATCAGTTTGGCATGTCCCGACCGGAAGTAAACAAAGATCTAAGATGGCTGCTCCCGTTGTAGCTGAACTGGACGCTGCTTAGCAGTGCATTGCGTGTGTTGTCGCCAACTTTCATGTGCACACATTACAGCGGACTTACAATTGTGCTCATCATCGAACATGAGTTAAAGTCGCGTGTGAACTATTTGTGTTTCCGAGCCGCGTGGTCAAGTCTGAGGTACCTCTGCGGCAACGTTAAGTTTTCCAAAGAAATTGTTAAGCATTTAGAAAGGGTTTGAACAGAGTTTTTGTTCTGAAAGTGTGTTCGACTCCTGCTGTCAGGAGGTTGATCAGTACGGTTATTGTTACCATGGAGTAATATATATAGTTTTGAAGTACGGTTTTACTATTTTATATGTAGACCCCGATATTTGACACAATATAGTAATATACAGAAGTTGTTTGTTACTTTATATGACTGTACGTTGGTTCCTCACTTCATGCCCCATGCTCTCTAGCCATGCGTACAGGTCTGTGCACGTGTGATCCCAGCATTATATGGCCTCTACCACAGCCCTGCAATGGTCTATGAAAAGAACTGAGGTCTGTGCGGCCTGGATCTGGACCGCACTGAAGACTAAACAGTCTTTTTGGCCGAAATTCCACTCTATTGGGTCAAAATCCTTTCCCTGCCTACCTTTACCTCCTAACCAATCCCAGAAAAGATGCGATTGACTTCTTCTAAGCTACAAAACCGCTCATTTTCTGAAACATAACGTTATGGACAAGTTGTTTACCCATGGAGATCCCCATTTTGAATCTCGCTGCAGAGACCCCAGTTATCTCCACAGACCGTTGCAGGGCTGTGGTGGAGGCCGTATAACGCCAGGAACACAAGGAACACTCTGGGCTACATGCTCTGTTGCTGCTCTAGAGAGGTTAACACCAGTCTCTGACTTGTTGGCCCTGCTAGAGAAATAAATTTGGCTGAGCTTTGGTCGGTTATCATTCTGCTGTCTCGAAACATCGGTTACACAAGCAACATTTCAGTGAAATTCCAAAGTCAATTTTGTTTTCCATAACTCAATACCAACCTTTGTAAAATTTGACCCCTCCCCTTCAATCATTCATTGTAAAGTTTGACCCCCCCTAAAAAGCGGTTTTGTAAAAGTCAACCCCAATGATTTCCACCGACCCCCTCCCTGTAAAGAAGCGAATGCTCCCTTATTTTCTGATTTTCATTGACCTTTGACCTCCCCTATACCTTTGGAGCTAAGCTATGCCAATGGCTTATTCTGGCCTATGTTAAAGTCGGAGAATGCCAGCGTCTGTTCGACAATGACAAGTAGGGGACCAATTGCACTCCACAGTTTTTGGGCTACCACTTGACCTTTGACCTGTGCATATTCCTGCAACTCATTTATTATGCATATACCTAATTCTGGGCATAAAAATAGAGCTGGAGGTCTGATTTTTGGTATATAGGTATAACTATGGGATACAATTTCTTGTAAAAAATGTCATGTGACCTCAATGACCTTTGACCTCAAATATACATATTTGTTCATAACTCAGTAACCACAAGTGCTACACCCTTCATTTTTTGCACACACATGAACTTGTAATCACTCTAGTCTAACCACGTGTGATCCCAGCATTATATGGCCTCTACCACAGCCCTGCAATGGTCTATGAGGAGAACTGAGGTCTCTGCGGCCTGGATCTGGACCGCACTGAAGACTAAACGGTCTTTTTGGCCAAAATTCCACTCTATTGGGGCAAAATCCTTTCCCTGCCTACCTTTACCTCCTAACCAATCCCAGAAAAGATGCGATTGACTTCTTCTAAGGTACAAAACCGCTCATTTTCTGAAACATAACGTAATGGACAAGTTGTTTAACCATGGAGATCCCCATTTTGAATCTCGCTGCAGAGACCCCAGTTATCTCCACAGACCGTTGATGGGCTGTGGTGGAGGCCGTATAACGCAAGGAACACACAGACCTGTACTCAGGGCTACATGCTCTGTTGCTGCTCTAGAGAGGTTAAGACCAGTCTCGGACTTGTTGGCCCTGCTAGAGAAATAAATTTGGCTGAGCTTTGGTCGGTTATCATTCTGCTGTCTCGAAACATCGGTTACACAAGCAACATTTCAGTGAAATTCCAAAGTCAATTTTGTTTTCCATAACTCAATACCAACCTTTGTAAAATTTGACCCCTCCCCTTTAATCATTCATTGTAAAGTTTGACACCCCCCCCTTAAAAAACGGTTTTGTAAAAGTCAACCCCAATGATTTCCACCGACCCCCTCCCTGTAAATACGGCCTCCACCACAGCCCTGCAACGGTCTCTGGAGATAACTGGGGTCTCTGCAGCGAGATTCAAAATGGGGATCTCCATGGGTAAACAACTTGTCCATTACGTTATGTTTCAGAAAATGAGCGGTTTTGTAGCTTAGAAGAAGTCAATCGCATCTTTTCTGGGATTGGTTAGGAGGTAAAGGTAGGCAGGGAAAGGATTTTGACCCAATAGAGTGGAATTTCGGCCAAAAAGACCGTTTAGTCTTCAGTGCGGTCCAGATCCAGGCCGCACAGACCTCTGTTCTCTTCATAGACCATTGCAGAGCTGTGGTAGAGGCCATATAATGCTGGGATCACACGTGCACAGACCTGTACGCAGGGCTAGAGAGCATGGGGCATGAAGTGAGGAACCAACGCACAGTCATATAATGTAACAAACAACTTCTGTATATTAATATATTTTGTCAAATATCGGGGTCTACATATAAAATAGTAAAACCGTACTTCAAAACTATATATATTACTCCATGGTAACAATAACCGTACTGATCAACCTCCCGACGGCAGGAGTCGAACACACTCTCAGAACAAAAACTTAGATTTCTAAATGCTTAACAATTTTGTATGGAAAACTTAACGTTGCCGCAGAGGTACCTCAGACTTGACCACGCGGCTCTGAAACACAAATAGTTCACACGCGACTTTAACTCATGTTCGATGATGAGCACAATTGTAAGTCCGCTGTAATGTGTGCACATGAAAGTTGGCGACAACACACGCAATGCACTGCTAAGCAGCGTCCAGTTCAGCTACCACGGGAGCAGCCATCTGAGATCTTTGTTTACTTCCGGTCGGGACATGCCAAACTGATCTGAAGTCTTCCTCTGCTAACTCCGCTTATCGACAAAAGTTCAGTGGAACAATCATAAATAATGTTCTCATGACAATCTCAGACATCTGACTGAACTCATAAACGGAATAAAGTTCGCAGTTAACACAAAATTTGCTGCGGAAAGATCAGCTTTCAACTTGTGGTGATACTATCGTCTCAGCGTGCAGTGCGTATTGCAAATATACGGCACGGCTTTCACTTGTGTGAGTAATGTTCGTTCGATCGACTAAAGTAGAGGATGGCGTAAGGTTTAAAAAAACAGTCCGATCCGCATTAAGTTCGATCTCTGCCACTCACCGGTTTCTTTACATATCTGCTGACTTGAGTAAAACTCAAAATAGAGAAATATCTGACTTAAAAAGCACACGCTGACACTCAAACCTTCCAGTGCCAGTGCAGCATGCAACGTAAAACACTCTCTGGAAAGTTCCCGTCTTGGACTCCCTAGGTATAGAGTGATATCACAGAAGAAATCCCAGGCAAAATAGAAAATACACAAGTCTTCCATACATAATCTATTAGAAGCTATGAATAATTTCTTTTAAATACAAAACTAGCTAAATCTGTGTATTTATAGACTCTTGATTATTGATATTAATGTACTTGATGAGACTAGGGTAGTTACCAGTGCATGTGTGAGCAAGACATTTGATTTGGAATTTTACCGAATTGTTAATTCATTATCTTGTCAGAGGAAACTATAAATAATTTTTTCCATCAGAAAACTAGTTAAATCTGTGTGTTTATGTGCGCTTGATTATTGATATTAATGTACTTGATTAGACTAGGGTGGTTACAAGTGGATGTGTGTGCAAGAAATTTGATTTTGTAATGTCACCGAAATGTTGATACACTATCTTGTCTATGAGGAAACTATGAATATTTTTTTCCAATATAAAACTAGCTAAATCTGTGTATTTATTTACTCTTGATTACTGATATTAGTGTACTTGATTAGACTAGAGTGATTACAAGTTCATGTCTGTGCAAATATTGAAGGGTGTAGCACTTGTGGTTACTGACTTATGAACAAATATGTATATTTGAGGTCAAAGGTCATTGAGGTCACATGACATTTTTTACAAGAAATTGTATCCCATAGTTATACCTATATACCAAAAATCAGACCTCCAGCTCTATTTTTATGCCCAGAATTAGGTATATGCATAATAAATGAGTTGCAGGAATATGCCAAGGTCAAAGGTCAAGTGGTAGCCCAAAAACTGTGGAGTGCAATTGCTCCCCTACTTGTCATTGTCGAACAAACGCTGGCATTCTCCGACTTTAACGTAGGCCAGAATAAGCCATTGCCATAGCTTAGCTGCAAAGGTATAGGGGAGGTCAAAGGTCAATGAAAAATCAGAAAATAAGGGAACATTCGCTTTTTTACAGGGAGGGGGTCGGTGGAAATCATTGGGTTTGACTTTTACAAAACCGCTTTTTAAGGGGGGGTCAAACTTTACAATGAATGATTGAAGGGGAGGGGTCAAATTTTACAAAGGTTGGTTTTGAGTTATGGAAAACAAAATTGACTTTGGAATTTCACTGAAATGTTGCTTGTGTAACCGATGTTTCGAGACAGCAGAATGATAACCGACCAAAGCTCAGCCAAATTTATTTCTCTAGCAGGGCCAACAAGTCCGAGACTGGCGTTAACCTCTCTAGAGCAGCAACAGAGCATGTAGCCCTGAGTACAGGTCTGTGTGTTCCTGTTGTTATACGGCCTCCACCACAGCCCATCAACGGTCTGTGGAGATAACTGGGGTCTCTGCAGCGAGATTCAAAATGGGGATCTCCATGGGTAAACAACTTGTCCATTACGTTATGTTTCAGAAAATGAGCGGTTTTGTACCTTAGAAGAAAATACGGATAGTTTTCAATCGGATTCGAACCCACAACATACAGCATCAGTCGCCTAGCTGAGAGGCCTGAGACAGAACCAGTCGGATAAATCTCCACTCCTAAAAAAGAGTGGTTCAATAGCCGGCTAAGTTGTTACATTTTTCTGACTGAGACCTTTCAACACGTTGTAGAGTTCGTGAAGCACTCACGCACGCATGCTCACTATCATACATCGCACATACACACTTTATCGAAGCGAAGAAACGAATTTCATCGCTTTAACTGGGCGAACGATAACCCCGGGGACAATTCTGTCCACCAGCAGTGTTACCGACCCAGGATAGTCAATCGCATCTTTTCTGGGATTGGTTAGGAGGTAAAGGTAGGCAGGGAAAGGATTTTGACCCAATAGAGTGGAATTTCGGCCAAAAAGACCGTTTAGTCTTCAGTGCGGTCCAGATCCAGGCCGCAGAGACCTCAGTTCTCTTCATAGACCATTGCAGGGCTGTGGTAGAGGCCATATAATGCTGGGATCACACGTACACAGACCTGTACGCAGGGCTAGAGAGCATGGGGCATGAAGTGAGGAACCAACGCACAGTCATATAATGTAACAAACAACTTCTGTATATTAATATATTGTGTCAAATATCGGGGTCTACATATAAAATGGTAAAACCGTACTTTAAAATAATCGCAATCATACCAAACCATAATCCAATAACACTAGGTCAAAATTTGTAAGACAATAGTTGTAAACATAGACACAAAACAGCACAGAACAGACAGTAAATAGACGGTACACAAACAAAGTCAAATTCATGAAAGAAAGATATATGGACCCCTGGCCAAAAGACCAAGAAGTGATGTCAGGTGTTTCGAAAATAGTAAGCGCATCCTGCCCCACATGTGGCACCCGCCATATATCAATCTGTAAGTCAGATAGGTAGTGCAGTGGTCACTAACTAAGGCTCCATGTCACCGATGCCATCAGTGATCATTTGTCGAAGAGAGATATCGTATTTATCAACCAGCTTGCGATACCTGCCAAAGAAGCGTTTGAATGTAGAGACAAGTCTTGCTCTGGTGTAACCTTGATTTAACAG
>LD357837.1:29949-42036 GCA_001465055.1 Ptychodera flava
AAAAAAAAAAAAATCAAGGAGATGGGGACACCCAGACCCCCTCCTTATGAGAGAAACCTGGAGAAAACACCAAGTTTCTAGAGTAAATTGTAATATTAATATCATAATTTGACCTTGTTTTTTATGATTTTCATCATTTAGTGGCAGTCTTTCAATGCCTACTGAAACATATACATGGACAGTCAGTTGATACTAGTATACAGAATAGCAATGTGACAATTGCAAAAGACATAAAATTATGTGTGAAATTTTGATTTTAATTTCATTTTGCAATTTCAATCTGACAACCACTGGTAACTATCCATGTGTGTTCATTCGACCTCTCAGGTGACGACGAACAGAGTGACTTTTACCATGAACCAGGCTCTGTGTACGGAGTACCTGGAATTATTCCATGGTGGGAAAGAGAAAGGATGTCACTTGAAGAAAACATTGAAAAGGATCCACACTTTGAGTCCATTTTAAATGGTGCATTTCCCCTCATGTCTAAATCTTCCCAAGGTGGTAAGTTGTTTCCCAAAAATGATTGGCATTAACAGTGGTTTTTCGGTTGGATTTGCTGTTTACCGTTGATGTTTTGAGTTGTGTTTGTCAAAGGCAATAATCACACAAAATAGCCAACTGTGTGTACAATGCCATCTGTACACTGCAGTACATAAATTGTGTGGCAGCATTGTCTAACCATGATTGCCCTTGTTGCTAATGAGAGCATGATGATAATGAGGATAATATTTCAGCTAAAACTAGCATTGAAATTGTTTTCATTTTTCCTTGAGTTTCAAGTGTTTTATGAAAGTTATTGGATGCTCATATACTACCCTCTTAGATTGGATTGACCGTATGTGACCCTCAATGTTCATATGAAGCATTGTCAGGACAAGAAACATGAATACACAAATGCTCTGACATGCTAAAAGTCTATGGGCATTTCTATATCAAAACAGAGTAAATTGAATAAACTTCAACTGACTGCATTTGCTGCTGAGAAAAGCCAAGCAATGGGGGCCAGTCTAACAAACACTCTTAAAAACTTGTGTAGAAATTCTATATTTGGCCGACACATTTTGGCATAAAATTCTGTAACAGAGGTCAGAGTGGGGTATGTCCATTGAATAATGTTTAGTCTACAAGAGTAATTTCACACTCCAATAATAATAATGGATATGTCATTAAAATGTTTTGTAATTGACATGCTATGAATGATACATCATGAGCAAGTTTCAGCTAGTCCAACTGGAATGTATAATAGAGAATTTTTATATCTGACTTTGTAAAGGTCAAACAAAATGAAGTCATGATGCACAACAGTGCTCTATAATTTTTTACTTGCTCTGCGTGGAGTGATCCAGTCGACACGGAAAGTGACAGGATCCCTGAGAAGTATGTCAAATTAGATCAGACATTGAGATACATGGGTCACTCATACTTAAACTGAGCTTGGCCTTTTATAGTCTTCTGTATTCTCAATTTATGGTTTGTTGTATCCGAGCTTGATAAACTGTTTAAAGTAAAAAAAACATATGTCTGTGCCCATACCCTGGCTTTGACTGGTCTTTTCCTTCGCAGGCTTTCAAGCTCGACTGTGCAGACTTCATGGTGTCGAAGATAGTACTATCAGGAAGCGGAGGAGGAGACTTAAAGAAAAGGTACGCTTAAAGGTCAAGTTATTTTAATCAGCTCGGTGACTTAACAGTGGAGTAACTCATTTGCATTGCAAACATATAAGAAGACATCCATTGAAGCATTTTTCCAGACATCAACTTGTGTTAAATGACATGTTGGTATCAGTCACACAGTATGCAATCAGTGTAGGGGTACTCAGATGGTGCACATGTTCAAGTGATGATCTAAAACAAATTTTATGAAATCTGGAAATATCTGCTTCCTGTCACTCGATCATGCCTTCTCCTTTCTTTTCTTTAATTTCCATGAGACCAGACTTTGACAACCTGCTTCCTTTGTAGTGAGAGTTGTAAACACATGAAATCTAAAGATCTTGTGTTTCTTTAACTTTTGTCATATATTTTCTGTTTGCCTCACATGTCTATGTGACCAAATATTACCATCTCTCGACAGAGAGCAAGTGGTACAATGTTAGCAGCAGCCAATGAAAGAATATCCCAGTTTATGATTGACCCACAGCAGAATGAGTAAGTCACAATTCTTCATTGTCAAGGACAGGGAGTACCCCTGGCCTATGTCTTTGCAATTTGACTTATAATTTTGAAATTTCTTGTTGCGCATAAGATAGAAATTTGAATTCCAGTATCTTGCCAGGATCAGTAGATCCCTACTTTCACATATATTTCAAGATACACATATGATGAAGACAGAGCAATAATTCCACGTAATTTTGAATATGGATGATCAGATGTAATTGCAGACATGACTAAATAATCCTGTATGGCAAAAAGCATTGATGATGTACAAATGTTTTATTTGTGTATATAGGTATGTATAGATAGTACACACTCACACACACAGACATAGACAGACAGACACAGACAGACAGACAGACAGACAGACAGACACACACACATATATATATATATATATATATATATATATATATATATATATATATATATATATGGTAAAAATTGATAACAAGTAGAAAACAGGACTTGGGCGTTACTCAGAGTTTCACACCACATGTGTTCTCTCTGTGTGTGTATATATATATATATATATATATATATATATATATATATATATATATATATATATATATATTAATGAAAATATATGTTTTGCATGTTTATTAACACATGAATACATTGCTAAAACAAAAAACCTGGTGTAAGTCACCTCTCGAATCCATTTTGGAGTACCCTACAATTGTAAATTCATGAGGTTACCAGGGATCCCTCAGGCTGGCGTGCATGAATGGCTATTATTATGTCATGTAAATTTACACAAGTATTTTTGTCGTTGTTGTTCGTAAGATTATGGATGCATCCGATGAAGAAACACCAACGAGACCAGCTTGGCCACCTCGCGTCGCTGTATGCACTGGATATGAGAAGTGAAGACAGCAGAAGGAAATGTCGACCAGTTTTGGTGAAAAACAGGTCTGTATTGGAGAATGTACCCTCAGTCTATCACAATGAAGGAAGGAATGCATTAGAGTTTGTGTGTCAGGTTTCAGCCAATTTAACAAGGTGAAAAAAGAGATGCACTTTTGCTGTGTTTATACAAGTTAACTACATTCAATTGTGCCTTGGGTGTTTGTTTTAGGAACTCCCGGATTGCTGATGAGGGAGATTTGAATGCATACATGACACGAGCTGCGACAATCAGTCGAGGCATTGGCAGGGGACATCCATATGCACACCACCACGGTATGGAGGCGAAGAGACGGAGAAAGATGCCACCACCTCCAGGTACTTCGGCAAATACCAATACAGGTGATGTATAAACTGGTTGCACATTCAAATACCTTCACCAAATACCTCATTGACGTTTCTTCAAATCGCCCACTCAATATTAAGTGTATTGTGCAGTGAAAACATTTGTACATCATCAAATTAGGCCACAGTAAGTAAATTCTTTGTTTTGCATCTACTCAAAATTTCGGAAAGTTAGGCTGATAAGCAAATAAAAAACACACATAAAAATTAAAATTAATTTGTGTTTATTTGACACTTTTGTCATAAAACAAGCTCATTCGTGTAACTATATTCTTCTAGAAGGTATGTTACATGTCACCACATGGTTCAATGGTTGTAATATGACTGCAGTAAGGACGTATTTTGCTACAATTTAACAGTTATGGCTTGGTTTTAAGACTATATTACCAGCAATGGAAAATTCAGCAAGAAAAGTTCAAGTCTTTTTTCAAAAAACTCTGAAACACTGTATGCATGGACACAAAACAATGATTGTATGTACTTTGGCCTTGTCTAGATTAGCATGAAATTAAATGTAATGACATTTACAAGTTGAAATAACTTTTAGCAAGTCAACCCATTACAGCAACAAGAAGGTTCTGTTCTTCTGGCACTTGTAGCACTGTTATAACCTTGACACTTGGTCACTCCATACTCAGGCTCAGCTCTCCTTTGAAAGAAATTGGATATCGCAGAATATGGTGAACAAAGGGATGTACTTCTCAACTGTTTTGACTCATGGTTCTACCTTTATGGCCAGTCTGTGAAATTCCTCAAAATACATTCATAAGTTATGACTTCACTCTAGTAGAAGCCACCAGAGATCTCTTGCAAAGTTTTGACGTCTCAAAAGCTACTTTCACCTGTTATTGCAACACCCCAAAATTGAATAAAAATATTTCTCTAAAGTCTCTTTCACTTTATTTTTCGATGTGAATTAGTTACAAAAAAAATTGTGCAAATTGCTTTATTCGGATGTTCGTTTGAGGGGAGGGGATGTGGTCTATTTATACATTAATACACAAACTTTCAGTTGTTTTCTTATAGAAATAAAGTGCTCAATACGAATAAGAAGAGCTCTGTAAAGATAAAATGGCTTCATGTAAGAGGTAATAATACCTGTTCAAGTTTTACTCAATGATTAGAAACTTTATTCATTTAATCAATTTTGGGGTGTTGCAATAACAGGTGGAAGTGGCTTTAAGTAGAAGCCATGATGTTATAAAGGCCATCGGAAATAGATATCTCAAATTTCGTCTACCAAACTCTGCCTGGTCAGTATTGTTCAATTTATCATTCATATGATATTGTAATTATTTTCTTTTTCTTTTTCTGGCTAGGTCTTGTTGGTGAGTATGCAGACCCTATTCCGGAATCCAATATTGGAAATAGGATGCTGCAAGGCATGGGTTGGACTCCAGGCACGGGACTTGGTGTTGATAAAGACGGCATCCAGGAACCTGTCAGGGCATACATGAGACCCAAGGGCCGTGGACTCGGACATACTGATGTGTAACTTAGTGGACAATGTGTTACCTGAAGAACTTTGCCAAATTTCTCTCACACAGAAAAAACCAGTCACTATACCCATGTGTAAAGTTCAGCAACCCTTTCACTGCCAGATATTGGTGCAACCTCATTGTTTGAAGTGGAAGAATTTGAGTCATACAATGGGGAACAGGGGGTGTAGGGTCAAAGAAGGTGGTCTCGGATCAATGCTTTGTGTGAACATGCATTGAAACCCCCCCACAAGAGACTCTGGTCTTCCTCCGCAGTCGTTGAATTCAAGCAGGTGAAAGAGACATATTAAAAGGGCAAAAAGACATCTTAGGCTATTGAAATAGACAACTCATATAAATAAGGACGAGAAAAAATGAATGTATCGGTAGACATCATTTCTGATCAGCATGCCATGTTGATGAAACGTGTCGTTATTCAGACTAAAGAGAATTTATTCATAAGATACCGGTAGTCCTGTATCTGAAATGGTCACACCAATAGAGAAAAGAGAAATTTTTTCATGTTAAGGTCTATGTGTATCTCACAATGTTGTTGAATTATCAGGTCACAAGCCAAAACTTTAAGGCATTTCTTACAGGCTGTATCATCAGAATGTAAGGTGGTGCTGGCAAGTCACTTGCGTTGATACAGGAACACACACCCACTACCCACCTACTATCATTCAGAATGCCAACACAGCTGTTTTAGAAACTGTGACGTCCTTGAGAAATTCTTCCAGTTTTTGCATTTTCAGTGCAAAATTTGCACTGCCATCTTTAGACTAAATTAGGAGGTATGTAGCATCTCCCATTTCTCGTACTTGTGGTTTTGGGAGGATAATCAGAAACTTCCTCGGAATTAACTGATCCATTTGTCTTACTTTTAATTTCAAACGTGAATCCAATTTAATATTGCTACAATTGGGAACAAACTGTCTTTCTTTTTAAATGTAGACAACTAATTTATGAATTTTTAAAATTGATATTATAGAATGACATAATGTGTATCATGGATGTGAGTATCTGTACATAAATGTTAATCAGGGAATCAAGACAAGTTCATTGCACTATGAACAACATAAATTTTATTTTTGTAACCCCATCATTTTGTCAGAGGAGGGACCTTGTAAGTGAACACAGTAGATTGTACCTGCGATTGAAATGTAGCAAACATATCTTGGTGCAGAGAGTTTTCCATGTACCATAGTTGAGTCACATACAAGCTTTGAAAATTGTAATTATTTTGGGGGTGGGGGTAGGGAAGTAACTGTTTAGCCAGTAGCTAACGTCCAAGGTCAGTGTTGGGCATTAAAAAGTTAACCTTATTGTTTAGATTAGCAGATTTAACCACCCCATTAACAAGTCTTAGTATGGCAGGCATACTAAAGACTTTTCACCGTATCAGAGACCAGAGAATCACAAGAAAGATTTTTTTTTTCACGTTAGTTTGCAAGCAAACAGCTGACTGTATCCTGTAGACCAACCAGTCAAATCCTGTGCACTTTCAAATGTAAACAGTCGCCATGAATGCTTATTTTTCTGTTTTCGTCTTTTGGTGCATGTTTCAGCCAAGTCACACAAAAGATGTTATGAATCATGGTTTTGATTTCCAGCGAGAAATCCAGAACAGGTAATTGAGTCAGCCAAATAGATATTGTGCATCTGGTAGCCTGCACTCAATCAGTAACTCACGGACCCTAATTCTTTTGTACTTCTCATATTCAAGGATAACTTTGCCAAGGTGTATACATTTTCTCAGGATAAATTAAAATTACAGTAAAAGAAACTTTTACTTAGTTTTTGTTACCACTTTCCTGGAGTCATGTCTTGGAAACTCTCTCATTTTTTTGTGCATACAAGTGTCTGACCTGGGAAAATGATACACCACCGCAATCACAACTACTTGTTGTTGGTTCAATCAGCATTCCACACTTCATTATCAAGTTTTATGAGCAATCCTTTGATCACTCTCTTATTCTTCTAGGCTGTTTTCAAATTCTGTGTAGCAACAAGGTTTGAAGTCGTAAAATTTGCAACAGACACGTCCTACAGTCCTTGATGAGCCTAATGTAATGTCACAGGTTACGCAAAACTTCATTCAGTCAGTTTTATGACATGACAACAATAAACCTGACCTTGGATGAAGAATAATCCATTACCCCAAAAAGGAAAGAGGGCCATAGAAGTGTTAAATTGAATTTTATGTACAGATTTGAAATTCCTAAAGAAGATAGCACTTTCGTAACTGTCTTCAGAGGTTTGTAAAATTTGTGTGTAATAGGTACTGACCTTTTTGAAAGACACGGATCTGTCCAAGGTTTGACAGTGGAAGCAAAAAATTCACGTAAGGTTTAGAATCAACTGGTCATTGTACACAAAAAAGAATCACAAATGGCTCTTATTTCGAGCACTTAATATTTCCCAAAATAGAATAATTTTGATAAGCAAAAATTTTTCAATAATAATTTTTTCATGCAGAAATTTTAACTTCATAATGGGGATGTCACACAATTAATTTGCAACTCAAACAAGGCTATCGAAAACTCTCTTGAGCTTGCAAATTCTGCTTTTTCATCTTTGCAAGTTTTGGATGTATCTTGCGAGTTTGGGAGGGCATTAACAGGAATCCTTGAATTTTTAACAATGTGACAGTATTGTGAGTGTATATATTTGGTGAATCTGCATGTTGTGTGAATAAAGAAAGACTTGTGATGTCAAAGTCTTGTGCTTCTCAATTTTAAGTGTCTATCTGTGTGTTTATTGATGAATATATTTACAATGGAAGTTTAAGCCATGTATCAGGGCAGGAGATGTTTATCACCAAAGCCAGAAAAATGTTCCCATTTTGAGAGCAGCACATCATTGAAAGAATGACATTCATGAAAACAGGTTTAACATACATAAAGGACCTGTATGCAGAAGGTTGAAATTTGGCAATAGTGGTGTCTTGCAATACAAACCAGAAATATTTCTGGTATGTGGTGCAGGCGAATTAATTTTATGAGTGGCCAAGCCATGCTACTGTTACATCTAGACGTTTTGGTAAAAAGCACTCCCGGATACAAGCACTTGTAGTGTGCCCAGAAATACCTGTGTCTGAGCCACGTCATGACATGGCATTTGTGATGCACCCAACATTCGATGGGTGGATCACAAATGTGAGGTCATGCAGCCTTGACCACAGAGAGAGCCATTGAGGCACCTGTGATCCTGGAGTACCAACCTGTTGTGGAAGAACACAGTGCCTTCATGTGATGGGACTGTAATGTGAGAAAAAAAGTAAAAAATAATCAGAGTTTTTACCACACATGAATCTGTGACACGATTGGAAGTTCCATAGTTTGATCTGAAATTAACTCCTTAGTAATTGCCGCTACATCAGTACATGTATGAAATACTTGCCAAAGTAGCAGAGCAAACTTGCCTAAAATTTGCCACCTCCAGAAAACGACAACTGCAGGAATAGTCTGTCTGTCTGTGTGTGTGTATATATATATCTTATCAAAATACAAAATTATTTTGCATGCTCTGGTTTGCTTTTGAAAATCAATCCCTCAAGTTTCTTTTCACTGTAAATGTAATAATACAACTCAAAGAGGCACTCCCACTTGGTAACATTTTTAAAACACATTTTTTTAATGCCAACAGTCAATATTTGACGTGGCGACTCCACGCGGTTTGCGAGATATCGATAAAAACATGTCATTTCCCGAGCGAATTTTTCACATCCCGAAGTTTTACGATCGTTTCTGGTTATGACCCGAAATCCCCCGAAAGTGTGTTGTTGTGCTGATTGACGATATTCTAAGAAGTCCAAAAACGTTCGAATGACACAATTAATTTACCTCCTACTGCGATGACTTTATATACATCATTATCAATGCCTTTACCTCTGGTAATTCTTTTTTAAAACTTCTCCTTAGTTTTTGTCGTTTTCATTATTCTCAATCAGTTGTATTAAATTTTTAAATAATACCACGTAGATATCAGTTTTTACGTGTAAAACATTGCCTCTGATGACCACATTTTGTCGTCTGCCACACAGTTACGCGTGGTTCGATACATAGCGGTTGTATGTGCGCATACCACGCGGTGGCCACTATGCATACTAAGTATCAACCGCACCTATCTGTGCTAGTCACCTATGCGAATTCTGGTGGAATCAGCAAACTTTGTATTTCGTTTTTTTGCCAAGTCAGTAGGACTCTGCTTTCTCCCATGGGACATGACCGCTCACCGACGCGAGTGGTACTGCTGTGGCGTACAGCAGCGTCAGCGTAGACTCTTACTCCATAGCTTAGTTGACAATGGCCCCAGTGCCGAACGTTCGATGTTCGGAAGCTGAATTCAGGTGGGCCACCGGAATTCAAACTTCAACTTTTTTGAGGACATGTTTTTATCAATATCACGCGATCCGCGCGCAGTCGCCATGTCAAATATTGACCGTTGGCATTACAAAAATGTGTTTTAAAAATGTTACCAAGTGGGAGTGCCTCTTTAAGACTGAAGGAAATCTGAATTATTTGAACATGTAAGACTATACACAAGTTTGATAGATGTGAATATTACTTCTTACAAAGCAAGTCATCAGGACAAAATTTGTATTTTCAAAATGACAAACTGTGAATAACAGGCACGTTTAAAGTATCTTGTATTGCTAATTAGATTTCAAGTGATATCAGAAAGGGAAGCATGATTGTAATGATGGTGAAATCTTTGCATTACATATATAAATAAACTACTGCACTGGATGATGAAAACAAGAGAGACGGTGTCCTGAAGTAGTTTGCAGAGCTGCCTTCAACTAGACTCTCCATTATCTGTAGTCTTTCCAAGCTAAACACAGACAACATAGATGCGGCATGGTCTGCTGTAACCAAGCTTCCCATGAATTAGCCATTACCACACCAAATAACACACGCACTTGAAGTATTTGAAGACAAATTAGTTTTTAATAGAAAAACAAAAGGCATTACATTCAAAAGCATCCACTGAAAGCACACAATTTTTGCAAACATTTGGGGTCAAACATTTAACATTTTCAGCAAATCTTATCTACACAACATATCTCATTATATTACTATTTCCATTACATCGGTACAATATTCAATTATTACTTTGATTTTCATTTGATTAGCGAACCAAATCAATAAATAATGATTGTAAACATAAAGCAGAAAAATGGAATGTATTAATGGTTGCAAAACTGCTAACACATTCTAGTTGCATTTTCAGTTTGTCTATAATTATTGTTGTGTACACAATATATTGAACACATCAATTATTTCAAACAAATTTAAAAGAACATTTTTCATCTACTCATGAACTGTATGTAAGAAAAACCCTGTCATTGAAAAAGAAAACATTTTTCATCTACTCATAAACTGTGTATGTAAGAAAAACTCTTTCTTTGAAAAAGCAGTCAAGATACTCAATATGATGAATACCAGATCATGTTGTATTGTTTTTGTTGTGAATATTTACTTTAACCCTTTGAGTGCTTATTTTTCCCACCAAAATTTAAGTGCAACATTTTACCAATTTTTGTAAATTTTTCTGTAATTTTTTTGATAATTTTGACCCAAATAGACATCACATTACATGGGCTACAGTTTTTTATGAAAATTTTGGCAAAAATCTGAAAAAAATTGACTGGGGTATATTTTTAAAGGTGACAAAAATTAACTTTGGTGCTCAAAGGGTTAAGTAATCTATGGTTGACCAAATATCATGAAAATTTGATTTTTTTTTAATAGTTTCCCAAGCTCCTAAAGCTACTTCAATACCACAAGCTAATTGCCAAATAAATCTATTTTAACCTCTAAAATGACAGTTAAATTTTCAGAATGCAGTTTGTGTTTGAGATGCATTGTAGCCAGGGGTGTTGTCTCTTACACATAAGTGTACCAGCATCTGTTGATTTTTGATTATTTTAATAAATTCGGCCAGCCACTTTATCTGTGACTGTAAAGTTGCAACCAAAAAAGTAGCATTTTGATGTAATAAATGTTTGGACTTGAAATGAGGACCATATCATGACAGTAAGTTCTGTTCTTTTGAATAGTTATATGAATGTATGTATAGACAGTGCAGCGGAGCAGTCTCTCAGTAAATACAGAGGTATAAAAACGTTTATAACAGCTTTAATGTACATTTCTACAGGCATGATATTTACACCTTTACCCAAACATTGCAAGACCTTGCAAGATTCAAGCACGTCATGATATAAAATATAGTACATCTTCTTTCTATGAACAGAATAAACGAATCTATAAAACACACAACACTTGGTGTTATTGGAAGGTAAGTCCATCGTTACTGCAGAAAAAAAATATTAAAGCACACACTCTCCTGTAGGAATAATTGATGGGCAAAAATAAGTAGAAATTTTAGAGCCAGATTACAATAATTCTCGTTTTGCTATCCTCAAATCTATCATATTATTTGAAAAAAATTACGTTCTTGTTGCTGCGACATATCGTGACCAATGGCAGGTGTCTACTCCTGAAAATCATCTTCTCACAGATTTAGTTCTATAGAATTGAAAATTGTGTGTGAAAAAAAAAGTTGTAGCAGCACCTCTTGAAGGGCGGGTGTGGTGTTTGGTTCAACAATCAACAGGAGATCCTTGCCAAAAAAACAAGGCCAGATGACCACAATATCCTGTCTTTATCATGACATTCAAACGTTGGGGGAACTGTTCAATGATAAAAAAATACGATTCACAAGTTCAGACACCTTGGCCCAGTACCTGAAAGTTCAGTGACGATTGTCCTTTGTCCTTTGTGATTATCATCGCAGAGGGAGTTGTAAATTAAATGACAGCCAGGGACTTCAGAGTAAAAGCTGTCGCGATGCCACCTGTGAAGGTTGCAGGCACCACGATGAAGGACAGCAAAGACAAAGTTCCCATGCCAGACACTCCGTGACCGCTTGAAGCAAAGAAAAAAGAAAAAGAAAAAAAGATGTTGTTAAGTTTTCATGTGTGAATTTATTGACCAGTCATAGCCTGCTGCCTAGAGCAGCAGCGGTGGGTGGTGTAGAGTGTTTGGTATGTGCGTGATCAGATGAGAAGAGGTGTGTGAAAGGTATGGGAAATAGACTCCATTGCTGCATTGGAAATATGTGTGCACGTATCAATGAGTTAGAGTGATGAGAATTTTTATCTTGATTCAATTTTGCGCTGAGGTATATTCTAC
>LD357837.1:43552-53964 GCA_001465055.1 Ptychodera flava
TGTGTCAAAAATAGTTATTCTCTACATAAACACAGCGGAGCTATATCGGCCGCTAGGTCGCTTGTGTGATATCATAAACAGAGGTATTGTATTGTGGTGAAATTGAGCGTTATGTACAGTATATGAATAAACAACTTCACTGGATGATGAAAACAGTGTGTCCTGAAGTAGTTTTGCAGAGCTGCGTTCAACTAGACTGTCGATTATCAGTAATCTGTTCAAGCTAAACACAAACAACGTAGATGCAGTATGGTTTGCTGTCACCAGGCTTCATATGCATTACATGTGACATTACCACACCAAATAGCACACATACTTGAAGTATTTGAAGACACATTAGTTTTTAATAGAAAAACGAAAGGCATTACATTCAATAGCATCCACTGAAAGCACACAATTTTGCAAACATTTGGGGTCAAACAGTTAACATTTTCAGCAAATCTTATCTACACAACATATCTCATTATATCACTATTTCCATTACATCGGTACAATATTCAATTATTACTTTGATTTTCATTTGATTAGCGAACCAAATCAATAAATAATGATTGTAAACGTAAAGCAGGAAAATGGAATGTATTAAAGAGTTGTAAAGCTGTAAACAGATTCTAGTTGCATTTTCAGTTTGTCTATAATTGTTGTATACTCAATATATTGAACACATCAATTATTTCAAAAAAAATCAAAAAAGAGCATTATTCATCTATTCAGGAACTGTGTATGTAAGAAAAAATCCTATCATTGAAAAAGCAAATATTTTTCATCTTCTCATAGACTATTTATGTAAGAAAAACTCTTTCATTGAAAAAGCGGTCAAGATACTCAATATGATGAATACCAGATCATGTGTTGTATTGTTTTTATTGTGAATATTTACTTTAACCCTTTGAGTGCTTTATTTTTCCCACCAAAATTTTAGTGCAACATTTTACCAATTTTTTAAATTTTTCTGTAATTTTTTTGATAATTTTGAACCAAATCAGTGGACATCACATTTCATGGGCTACAGTTTTTTATCAAAATTTTGGCAAAAGTCTGAAAAAGATTGACTGGGGTATATTTTTAAAGGTGACAAAAATTAACGTTGGTGCTCAAAGGGTTAAGTAATCTATGGTTGACCAAATATCATGAAAAATTTGACTCTTTTTATAATTTCCCAAGCTCCTAAAGCTACGTCAATACTACAAGCTGATTGCCAAATAAATCTATTTTAACCTCTAAAATGACAGTTCAATCTGCAGAATGCAGTTTGTGTTTGAGACGCATTGTAGCCAGGGGTGTTGCCTCTTACACATAAGTACCAGCATCTGTTGATTTTTGATTATTTTCATAAATTCGGCCAACCACTTTATCTGTGACTGTAAAGTTGCAACCAAAAAAGTAGCATTTTGATGAAGTAAATTTTGGATACATGTTTGGACTTGAAATGTGGACCATACTGTGACAGTAAGTTCTGTTCTTTTGAATAGTTATATGAATGTATGTATAGACAGTGCAGCAAAGCAGTCTCTCGGTAAATACAGACGTATAAAAACGTTTATAACAGGTTTAATGTACATTTCTACAGGCACGATATTTACACCTTTACCCAATAATTGCAAGATCTTGCAAGATTCAAGCACGTCATGATATAAAATATAGTACATCGTCTTTCTATGAACAGAATAAAATGAATTTATGAAACACACAACACTTGGTGTTATTGGAAGGTAAGTCCATCGTTACTGCAGAAAAAAAATATTAAAGCACTCACTCTCATGTGGGAATGTTCGATGGGCACAAATAAGTAGAAATTTTAGAGCCAGATTACAATAATTCTCGTTTTGCTATCCTAAAACCTATCTTATTTGAAAAAAATTATGTTCTTGTTGCTGCGACATATCGTGACCAATGGTAGGTGTCTACTCCTGAAAATCATCTTCTCACAGATTTAGTTCTATAGAATTGAAAATTGTGTGAAAAAACAAAAAGCAAGTTGTAGCAGCACCTCTTGGAGGGCAGGTGTGGTGTTTGGTTCAACAATCAACAGGGGATCCTTGCTTAAAAAAAACAAGGCCAGATGACCACAATATCCTGTCTTTATCATGACATTCAAAGGTTGGGGGAACTGTTCAATGATAAAAAAATACGATTCACAAGTTCAGACACCTTGGCCCAGTACCTGAAAGTTCAGTGACGATTGTCCTTTGATGATGTTTTTTGTGATTATCATCGCAGAGGGAGTTGTAAATTAAATGACAGCCAGGGACTCCAGAGTAAAAGCTGTCGCAATGCCACCTGCGAAGGTTGCAGGTACCACGATGAAGGACAGCAAAGACAAAGTTCCCATGCCAGACACTCCGTGACCACTGGAAGCAAAGAAAAAGAAAAAAAGGTGTTGGTTAAGTTTTCATGTGTGAATTTATTGACCAGTCACAGCCTGCTGCCTAGAGCAGCAGCAGGGGGCGGGGTGTTTTGTGTGTACAGGATCTGATGAGAAGAGGTGTGTGAAATGTATGGGAAATTGACTCCATTGCAGCATTGGAAATATGTGTACACGTATCAGTGAGTTGGAGTGATGAGAATTTTTATCTTGATTCAATTTTGCTCTGACGTATACTCTACAGATAAAATTCCCATTGGACTTGCAACACATGTGCATGGTGTTGATTTCTATTGAGTATGATTTTTTAGGTCAGAACATGAATGAATTTCAGGAAAAAATGGGATTTACATTTTCATGTCACCCAGGTAATTACAGAATCCTTACCAGCATTATTCACTCAGTAAAAATAACCACATATCAAATCACAACGGATTGGCCAGACTCTATTGTATTTGTTAGGGGCTATAATATATTTGGTAATGCAATCTCCACCTTAAATGTCCAAAGAGTTGTCAATTACTGAGGATTTTATTTGGCACTGAGATTTCTTCCAGCTGTCATATTTTCAATAAATTACAGAATCATACATGAAACTGACAAGATCTGTAACGTGAATTGCGGTTAGCTCTACACAGCGAACATAATACAGTGTACTCTGAAACAGAGTTTGGTAGGTGCAATATGGTAACAGACAGCTGCATATGACAGAGCTACTTATGCTGACCTGATATTGATATTATCATCACTTGCCAGTTTAATACCATTGTTTCTTGATATCGATTACATCTTGAAAGAAGACGTTAGCATGGAACAGATGTCGATAACAGTAACTTACCTGGTGCACCCTGCAGCCAAGCGAGCACCAAATATGATGAGGATGCCACCGAGGAAAGCAGTGTTTGTGGAAACACCATGAACGGAACCAAATGTTTCAGAGCTTGTGGAGGAAATCCAGGCACCTAGAACTGCACCAGTCACATAAAAGACCTAAAGCGAAAATTATACGACAAAATTTGATTTCAGCATTTGTATGTCAAGTAATGAATATATAAAAGACCAGTTTCTCTTCTTTGTGACTCGTCAGGTGATGACAAAAATATTTTTTGTAACAGCTATGTGACAGCTGTCTGGTCTATGAAACATCTATTGAGAGTTAACAGCTGATTATTAGCACAATACAGATGAAAATTACAGTATCACAGTTGATCCACTGAAAGCCAATAGAGATTCACACTGTGTGTTCAAATTTCTACATTTGAAATACAAACTTCAAAACTGAAACTGAATATACGTATTACATACATGTAACATTTCACATGACAGGTAGACATTGTTATTCCTGTTTATCTTCAACACGTGTACCATGACTCCGCAATGAATGCTGTCGGCACTGAGATCTAACCACCGAGTCTAATCATTGTAACAGAATGACCCCCTACATCTGAGAGGTCAGTCAGACTTGTTTTTGTCCCAGGGAGTGTGCAGGGCTAGGCCTTGCCGTGTGGTTTTTATCAAGGTGAAAATGCCATTTATTTGGTATATATTCCCCAAGATTTATATCTTCAAGGCCAGGGACTGCAGATGTCAGTCATAAATTCTGATCAAAATGAAAGACTGGCCATGCACGCATGACTGCCAGTAGTCTACTTCCACGTTGTATGTTCTGTTCGGAAAACTTGAGAGTTCAGAGTTGCAACTCAGAGCTTCCTTTTAAATTGCCATGACATCCTGCCTGCAATATTTATTGATTTCATCACAGTCAGGTGTGTGAAGAATGCTTCAAGAAAACAGTACCCTCAATTTTATTTTCTCAAGAAAAACTAGCACTGAAAAACTTCAATCAAATGGCTTTTCTGTTTCTCAAGAAAGTGGTACAGTATTTTCAATTTACAACAGTATTAATGTACTTCCCCTTGCCTGACCCTGGATCAGTGTACATGTGTGAAAACAACTTTTCTTTTCCTCACTGATATGTATCATTCAAACACTGGTTCAACCACAGACCTGAGAGAACTAGGGTCTATGGTTCAAGTTAGTTGACACGCAAGAAATTTGATTTCATTCATTTTTTGTAAGATCTAGAATATTGCTATCATGGAGAGCGGTGGATTTACAAAGAAACACAAAAACCAAGAAAAGAAAAGCAGCTGTACCAACATAGGAATTATCATGAAAACTTTAAATATTTTTTTATTGCAATAATAAAATGTGCACATAAACCGTGACTTTGTATGCACTGTGTCTACTGAATCAGAGTGTGAAGTTTAAATTTCACATGAAAGAAAGAAGACTCTTACTCACTTGCCACCAGTTTTCAAGGCCCTTTCTGTGCCTGCTTAGGTATGATGAGAGCCTCTGTAGATGACTTGTTACCAGTACTTGTGACACGGCGGTACAGTAGCTGCCGCTTGCACCGATAGTATCTTCCACAGACAACACCACAGGCACTTGAAGACATCCAACAATAATGCCTGAAGCATACCAATTGCGGACAATATCCATTAATTAGTTTTTTTTGACACGTCATCTCATATGTAACAACACATTTTACTCAATCAGTTGACTTTTCACACCAATCTAACTGTTAAGATATTTCCTTCTCATTTGTATATTTGTTCAAATATTTTAAATGACAGATCAAAGGAGCCTGTAGGTGATGCTGACAATCTCTAATCATAGTATGCACTCCATATCAAATGTTTTTACTAAAAGAGACACCACTGTGAGGTTTGCAGGTTGCAATCTCAGACGCTGCTTTCAGCACCTGTATGTTGCACAACGGTGACACCTTGCATATCAAAATAGTCAATCACTGTCAGGTTGGTCAGCATCACATGGATGTGTTTACCAATCGCCACTTACAATAGCTGTGACCTTGCAAGACTTGCAGGTATTTAACATGCTCCAGTGACAGTGTAATCCCAACCGACAGACCACAAATATTTCCCCTTCTAGGCCATCCAAGCCATTTTCCCTTTGGATGGAAGCCAAGATTGCTTTGAATCAAAACCGTTTAGGTATAAATTAAATCAGCCTCACCAAGATACTGTAAGGTGGTCATGAGATCAATGAAACAGACAAGAATGCATGATTATGCATGTACAATTTCATAGACCTGGTTTGAATGGCTGATCATTATGACTACTTTAGATCAATCTGATCATTACAAAAGAATTTCTTTCATGGAAATTTCATCACATCATACAAACTTTTCCCTAGATGAATCTTACCACTTAGGATGGGTGGCCAAGATCTCATTGTAAACCAGGAGTCTGCAGGCGCATTTGGGGCAGTGAGATCTGTTGTCCATGGAACAAAGTGTTCCACACAGAAGATGACCACAGCAAGTGTGGAGGCCAGTGGCAACGCCAGGAAGAAAAAGGGAGTCGGCATTCCTTGGTCAAGCCTAGAAAGAAACACATGAGAGATCTGTAAGAATGTGAGGCTGGTTGGTTTTGAACACTCAAAGCTTTTCTTAGACTAGCAGAATCATATTCAGATGCGTCCAAATGAGAACATATAAGTACAGCCATTAACATACACTGTGCAGGTGTCAGGCTTGGTTTCAACTTGAAGCATTCCCTGATGTAACAATCAAAACTTGTTTAACTTATGAATGAATTTTATTGACCAGGAACATCTGTTCTGTGTTGGTAAGTCAACAAGTTGTAAAAATGTGATATCAAAATTATTTACTATTCTTTCATGATTATACCACATACTGATATTTTTTAACGACGAAAGGCATGATTTGTACAAAGTATTTTTTTTATAAACTCAAGAGCAGCATGCAAAATCTATCTATCGGCAACGTGACATGTATTTGGTACTTCATAATTACAAGTATACTGGTTTTGACAATTACACCGTGAAAACATGTCAAGTATTGATCTGAATCTACCAGCATGTCAGACCTAGACTTTCAAGAGGGTGAAAAACTGACACTGATTAAATACACATGCTGCTCCTTCTTTCTCAGTTGAAGTTGCCTTGAAGCAAAACCTGTACAAAACATAGATGTTACTGCAGAGAAAGTCACGGACAATTTGACACCTGATGGTTGTTGTGAACCTCATATGCAGGGTCAAACTTTCCCTACAAATACTTGAAACTCAGCAGAGGGTCAATGTCAAACTCACGCATAAATTTTATGAGGCTCTGCAGGTTTTGTCATTCTTGTCACCCATGGCTCCATCAGGCCATACAGAGCAGCTCCAGCAAAGCATCCGAATAGAACGACCACTTCATGTAGAAAAAAAAGGGAAAGATGACAGATTAATTCCCTCCATTCTGTATACTACATGTAGAGTATCCTGTAAAAGGATTGCATCTCTGTCCACTGTTTGCAAACATGGACTGAAGTATAATCATCAGTTCCTGTAATTTGACTTTACAATGAGTATGGTACAACTTTATCTCATGCAACTGTGTCCATTCCATCAGTTATTCAAATTACCCACAGAAATGCTGATTTTCTACCCTAGTCTTGAATAATCCTGACATGATGCCATCAACAGAAATGAACCTTTCTCAGGAATCCTGAGAACGGTTCATTTCTGATGATGGCATCATGGAGTACTGAAGTGCCTTTAAGACACCTAAAAACACCACAATACCCAGTTCTGTTTAAATCAATGGTGGATGTACTCGGCACACTGTAATACTGGCCTTTCCAATGATGTGGAGGAGGCAAAGCTTGTAAAAAAATGAAATACAGAACAATGGTCACGATCATTAATGAAGCAGACTTTGAATCTAAGTCTTTTCTGCCCACTACGTGTGACAACTTTACTCTTATGACTGAATCATCAGTTCATAAATTATAGATTGGACTTTGACTTTTTGGTTTGATGGAAAATTGCGATGAATAAGCTAAAACCTGACCAGCACCAACCTGCATTGTTCACTCCAGCTCCGACCTGAGACAGCACCATGCCTGGACACTGAAAAATTAAGCAGTCGAAATGTCATACACATACTTCAAGAACGTATAATGAGAAAGGATTCATTTCAGAAGCTGATATGCTTTTTTGCATGAGAAATCCAGACTCCACATCAAGTGATCATCATGTTCCTGTACAAAGCTGTATCAAAACTTTGTTACAAAATGAATAGTGCAGGCCTTCCGTACTGCACTAGTTCACCAAACGACTCCACATACAAATATTGAACACAAACTGGTGATTTAAAACTCTCAAAGACTTGTACAATAAATAGGAAAAGTTTACAATGGTTACATACAACTGCTTGTACTAAACATCTGTTGTATAATAAATGTAAAAATTTATATTTTATTTTCGTTCATTTGTGGCAAATGCAAAACAGCCTTGAGTTGTAAAGATTTGCTGACTCATACATGTTTGTTGGAGATCCAAGACAACTGAAATCAAATTTTTTGTGCATGACTGAATGATTTGAATACTTACTGAACCACAAAGTGTCATGCCCGCACCAAGAATCCCTCCGCCGACAACACTCGACAGGGCTGACTTGGTCTTCAAGGTCTTGGCAAACTCCCGACGAGCCTGCACAAACTTCTTGTAGGTGAAAGGAAGCATGGACATCAGAGCGAGGCAGAGCAGACTGGACGTCACCGCTGATAGGAACATCTTCAACAATACGAACTTGGTGAAGAGCATCTGTTCCCTGATTATGGATGGTTCAAACACTGAAATCGAATTTGAAAACAAAAGAACCATGTTGATTAGAATCAGAATATCGTTATATGCTTACAGTAATATACGTAAAGATATCAAAAAAGACACTGTATAGTTCCTGCGTCACCGGACTAAAACACTGCGGGATTTACCTTTACTGGAAAGTTTCTGATACTTCAGAAAAGGTTTGTACCAGCAACTAATAGAGAAAAATGAACCAACATGATTTTATCACAAATTTACACATCTGATAATGCAGGAGCCAAGAATTGTAAGTCCTAATGGGCTTTAAAATTGACAACCTTCTGAATTAGCAACCAGCTGGACTGGTAGAAGACAATATTTGTGAGCATAAGAGATCTGTATACAAAGATCGCTTCCGCTTGTTCTTCTATTATTTTATATCTGTGAGACTCTTATTGAGATGGAATCTTTTTATTTGGGGCTGTGTCTAGACTGGAAGATGGTTTGGTGAAAGAGCCAGACACTGCAAGTAGCAGTGCTTATACAGGATATGGGGAGGTGAAGGGGTTGAAGAAATCTATGTTGTCTGAGCTCACTGGTGGAATTATAATTTGGTTGCATCTTTTGATGAGGATGCGCAGGCTTTGGGACATTCAATAAAACAAATTGTGTACATAGGGCATTGACCACAGGATTGCACAAGCCAGTAGCATTGCAGAAAAGCTGTTTATTTATCGTTGAAGTCAGCCTGTTTCCAACCACTCAACATTCGCCACCGGTGGAAACATTATATATGCCCAGGTTGAATGCAATTTTGTTTTGGGTGAATGCTGTCAGTAACATGCACTGTCCTTTCAAGCTTGACTGCCTCTGCGTCGGACTGGCCGGGATGAGCAGAGCCTGAGGCAAATGACTTCAGTTTCAAAACGAGAGTTGAACGACTTCTCCAGTCAGCTTTGAATGTGATGAATAAATGAGCAATTTGATGTTTGTCGTTGATGTTAATGCAATTCGAAGATCACTGTT
Source organism: Ptychodera flava (assembly GCA_001465055.1). Classification (NCBI taxonomy): domain Eukaryota; kingdom Metazoa; phylum Hemichordata; class Enteropneusta; family Ptychoderidae; genus Ptychodera; species Ptychodera flava. The sequence goes on from LD357837.1 coordinate 52,568, forward strand.
CAATGAGGCAGATGATCATTGCACTGAAGAATAGAGAATTGGAAATTGTAAGGCCGTAGCTTAATGAACACATTTTGAAGTCCTAAAGTACATTCATTCGATGACAAATTGTTTTGACTCCATTTTACACAACTAAATAGAATTGATGAGGTAAGGGTCCTTTATAATGATCCACTCCAGCCAAGTGGTTGGAGGGTTGGGTTGGGACTGACAAAATGAGAAATTCATCATACCCATTACTCATCCTTTCAGAGTAAGATTGATGAGAAATTTTTGCTTGAAAATGTATCCACTTGTACTTTTGACGTTAAATATCATTCCCTCACTGCATGAAAGTTTATTATAATGACCGAATTCTTCCAATCCACACCTTCAAGCTGCAGGTACCAGAATTTATATACAAACCATTATTCGGTTCTCTCCGCCTACAACTAACATTTCAAAGCATCCCAACTTTTAAAACGATATTATCACACTCTTTCATAACATTTTTGCATCCACAGTTAGTGTTCTACACACTTGAATATATCACGTGACTGAAACTAAAAATTTTGGAAGATTGTCTTGAGGTGGATGGAACTTTGATCATCTACTTCATGTGCAGAAGCTGATTTTGGTGAAATATTTTGCCTAGTATAACGGTTTGCCAACTTTGACCATCGAGTGCGATTCTGGTAAACAATAAAATATTTTACCTCTGCCCTTTTCGCATGCAATTCCGAAAATAACCCCAGCCGAGGAGCAAACCAGCAGTTTGCAAACTGCTGTTAGCAGTCCATCGTTTCTTGTTCTGGTCGAATGTGCACCCATCATGTTCCCGTTCTGCAAACCGGACAGATCCCCATCCTCAGAGCCCCGTCTGTAGCTCCATTCCTTTCTCCTGTTGGATGTGACACCGTCCATGCTGCGATGAGTCTTCAGCTCTTGCTCTGTCGTGTCGCGTTGTGTGTCTCGCCGACTGAAGCAGGCAAAGAAATGATGAGTGAAACGTAAACAGAACGTGTTGACACAGACTGAGCGATGGCACGAACGTGACCACCTTCAAGGCCGAATCATCGTACCTGGGATGCATTAGAAGTACGCCGATTCAGTGAATGGGACACCCTTTGCGGTTGTGTGGCCGCTGCGTGAAACCTAGGAAAATACCAATATTGTGTGTATGCAGATGTCACTTTGGTTCACATTTGCTATGCCTGCAGGGCAATGTTGGGCGCCCTCAGCGGCTTTTCAGTTCAAAAAATAATTTAACAGCGCCCGCAGTTACGAAGCTACTGTCCTAGTCCCTCCACTCACGAGAGTACATGTAGATGGACTCTAGTTTGCACCTCGAAAATTACAGATGTAAACCTTTGGCTAAAACTTTCCTCAATGAAGCTTTCGGCTATTCTTTTCCTAAA
>LD357845.1:9596-20009 GCA_001465055.1 Ptychodera flava
TCCCCTGCCCTAGCAAAATTAAAATTTCCCCTGCCCTCAAAAATTGCTCCTGGAATAGCTTTTTCGATGAATAGCTCCGTTGGCTGCACCTGAGTATCAGCTTTTTGTAATCTCGCACGCCAGCCAAAGTACGCCGTCAAACACCCGAGCCAGCCAAATCGCAGCCCTACACTCAGAATGTTGCAAAAATGATCGAGTTTTGAGGAGGTTTCTGTTTTTTTAGAAGATAAATGAACAAAAGCATGTTACATCAAAAAAAATGTGCTGATTTATTAAAACACGTTCTTATTACTTTGTTCGTCAATTCAACTATCAAAATAAAGCAGTATATCACCATATCAAAAGTCTATCTTTTTTGCCATGATACATTTTCTCATTTTGTTTTCCGACACGATATAGCTAGTTTCTCAGTCCATATCCGATAAACATGAATCTTCATGGCGTAAGAAGCTGTAAAATTTGATGTATTTCTTGTATTTCTCTTCAACTTTTTTAACTTTCTCCTAGGGCTTCTTGCTCTTAATGCATACAGTGATAATGAAATTTCTGTTGTCTAACTTGTCAACAAAGCCTGTTTGTGTACATAATGCAATGTCTTTGTTCTAATAAATGAGTTTCATTCCGGACTAGATTCATCTGTCAGCCAGCCATTTTATAAGCAAAATATTGTTTTGCAAGGCTTATATCTTGTTTTTAAATATACATATAAATAAATGCATTTGTTTTACATAACATGAAATAATGAAAAAACCATCACCAAAAGTGTGAGCTATTGCTCCATTATGTAAATCTACGGAGAACAGATGATGAATATTAATTTTGTTCGTTTTATCTCCTTGTTTACAAGGTTGTTCAGAATAACCTTTGGATTAATTCATTATTAGCAAAGCAAGTTTAAATGTTTTGATCACTATTTTGCTATCTCTTGATATAAATTATCGTACGAAGATCGACAATCGATAATGCTTTGCCTCGCATGCCAGGTAATCGATGAGTCCTGTTTATTGTAAATATTGTAGTGTCATTGTATCACGTTCTTTTCTTTAACTAGTTAATATTCCATATTTCTATGCATGCATGCATATATATATATATATATATATATATATATATATATATATATATATGCTTTTATATATATTTGTCAGCCCATGGGATCTTTTTCTAAGTTAGTGAAAATGCTGTTATTTGCTATTTTTATAAAAGTGCCAAAGAATTATTAAATTGTATTGTTGCTTGTAATCGTGTATAGTATAACTTCACATTTTCATTTTGTTTCTGAACTTTTCATTTTAATAACAACGCAGTCGAATGAGATAAAATGTGTCTTTGAGCCTAAGTTTAGAAACAATTTCGTTGATTTATTTTGTAGTTTGGATACACTGTTTCACAAACACAATACCTTCATTCATGTGATCACATTATTTGTTTTCCATACCGAAACTATGCACTCGCTCCATAATGAGTGTTCCCGCATGAAATCCTGCGCTGCGCGCGCAATATGGTAATATTTGAGGTTTTTCTGTTTCTATCGTGCATCTACTGTATAGTGCTATTGGTTGATTTATTGGAGGCACTTCCTGGTTCATTGACATTAAAACATTGACAGTAGAATAGTGTGATTAAATCCACCAATAACAGGCGATTATTTCACCAAGCTCATGCGAGTACACCGATCAACAGTAAGGCATGGTTCAAGTCAAAATACATTTGCAGAAATACTGCAATATGTGTTAACGTGTTTTTTTCTGCCCTTGAATATCAAGTAACAGTCTAAATTGACAGGGCTTTGTGACACGGGCCGACTTGGCGAGTATGTCGGGTACTGCACATTAATAATTCACCATCTGTTAAATATTAAACCCTTATTCATTCATTATAACACTACATCTGCGGATGTACCGATATGCAAATAGTTCAGCCGTTGCATTTTGCAGTCACTTTCATCACACATAGATTTGTTTTAATCGTCGTCAGAAAGCTCTTCATGGGATAATTTTTTGTTATCGAAGTTATACTCTACATGACCATTCTAAAGGGTTAAGTCTTCTAGGCCAAACTGACTAATGTCAGCTCTAGGATCGATAGAATATAGGGAAAGCCCGTGTTATTGTTAGGAACCATGTGGACGAATCTGTACTGTTACTTTAATGTGAAATACCACATGATTACATACAGTGTATTTAAGAGATATGTAAACAAACTACAGTTACCCATGCACGATTCAAATTCCAGCGATAGCCTTTGCAATTGACACTTACAACCCTGCAAAGGGTCACAACCTTTGACTTTTTGAACGCGTTAAACCGAAGAAAAAAATAAATCTCCGAATAGCACTGATCGCAATAAATAAGATCGCTCGTAAAACGTTGGATGCTGCGAACATAAATTGGGACATATTTTATGGCAGTCATTTATGAATATTTTGGCGGGATCGCGTGCTATTAAATTTTGAAAGTTAGACCATAACATAGCGGTAATAATGTCGGCTTTATTTCTTAAATCGCATAAGATTCAATACTATAACGCAGCCTTGGTCTCTTGAAAGCAAAATTTCACAGCGCAAACGCAGTAACATCTGAACATGACATACATACTCAGATCAAACTGTCTGACATAACGTTGTCGTCGGTAGCAACATGTAGGTCAGCTGATTCATACAATAAACTGAACCAAGTCCTCGTCCTTCGGCTCGCAAATTGTCACCATCTATGTCTGGATTAATTTGCCCGAACATTAAGTATTTTAAATGACCATGGAATCAGGACTAGTTTGACAATGCCTTAACTTACCGCAAGGGGTCTCCTGTTTTGAGTACTTTCCAATTTCCGAGACGAAACTAATCAGTTTAAATTGGGTTTAGAAAAATGGATAGCCAACAGACATTTATAACTTTACAAGGCCATATTTTTCTGTATGGATTCAGACTGAGAATTTATATTTTCGTTTCACAAGACACTGCTCTAACAGGTTGGTAAAGCATTCTAAAACTTCACGCAACGTATGTACAGCGCCACCATTAGTCTGAAGAAATGTTGATGTAGTAGCTACGTTTTCTAAACGAAATGTGATTTGTTTGTATTTTTGAAGTGCTTGATGTCAAGATAAAACGAACATTATTTTTCAAGATAAACGGCTAATTTTTAAACTCCAACAAGACAGTATGATGTGGCATGAATGTAACCTCGCTCGCTACACAGTCTACCTAACTGTCCGTCTGTCTGTCTATCTGTCTGTCCCTCAGTTGCATGTCTGTATATCAATCTTTGTTATTATTAATTGGGCCTCAGCTCAATTAATACTTAAGTTATTTTCGGGGGATGTGATTAAACAGGTAAAATTATTCTGCGTTGAGAGCAATCGTGGCCCCTTAAATGTCTGTCTGTGTAATCATTGGATAAAATCGACCATTAGATGTCGTGTTATCGGCCTTTGGTATTTTGACTCCTTTTGTGGATAAAAATACCCAATTGCCAAGAAATGCCATTCTCTTCGTGTGATCATATGGATGCCCTTCAGCTTACTTCTGATCGTAGGCGACACTATGTTGACTTTGCTTTATTTGTGACCGGGTTCGAAGAACGTTTTTCGATTTAATGCCATACCAACGGGGAAACAAAAATCGAAATCTTAGCTGACTAGTGCATTTCTACCAATATTTATATTTTTATGAGATTTTTTCTTCATCGAAATGAACCACATCGATTTCTTTACATATCTGCGAAAATCGAAAATTGTACTCCGAGCACGCCGAGATGAGAGAAAAATGAGTTGTCCACTGGCAGGACGTGATCTGAACGTCAGAGAAAACGGAATCTCAGAAAGATGGACATATGGAAAGGGTACTGTAAATAACCTGTCATGATCTACTTTATATTCTTAAACTTGATTTCAAAATCAGCATCGGTCAAAGAGACACAAATCATCCAAAGTTGAACACATTGGCCTCATACATTTCACAATAGGGTGCAGTGCACGACAAAGGGACCCACTGTGAAATTTATGAAAGTCAGATGAACGATTAAAAAATAATGTACATTACTTAACCTGTCTACAATAAGCATTTACATGTCGGTGCTCGGAAAACGCGATGTAAAAAACAACACATGTGACCATAGACAGATTACCCTTTCTCTCACAAAGAGGTGACCTCAGTAAGTATACCGTTGTTTTCGCAATTATGATGATGATTTCCATCTAGCAGCCATTAAATTTGTACCGACAAGTACATTAACGTGTACAGAAGGTAAACTTTATATCGTAAGGTGTCATTGTTCAAAATGAGAATCTTGCACGTCACTGCATTGCTTGAATCGCTCAAACGAAAGTTGTAAATCGCAAGTACAAAAATTTATCGGCCTCCGTCATCCATGTCTCCACCCTTCTCTAAACACGCCCGAGTTTTGTAGCAAATGTTGGTCGGGAATTGGTTCAAAGAGTTGTCATGGTGTACAGTAAACGGTTTGTATGGATAGCATTCATGCGCAACCATCTCCATTTATACAGGGAGAAAGCTTCAAAATTTGTTTCATTGTATCTTTATTAAGATCACTGTGTGCATATTGAGGAAAACATCTCACACTGATACGTCAATCGTCCGCTGAAGACATCGACAAGTAGTCGCTCTATTTTGGCCGCTACTCAGTGTAAATAATCTATCAGCGAAGCCAAATTTTGGTCTTCATGTCCCGATTTTGGGTGAATCATTTTATCTTATGATTCTCTTAGCCGTGTTTTAACGCCAATTGCGCAAACGACAGTACAACATTATAGCGTATATCGTAGTTTGCTATTTTTGTTTCATCATTTTGATTTTAACTCTTACAGACTTCGAAAATTTTGCGAACTCAAATACCTTTAAGGACTTCTTTTCGACACTATTTGTTCGGTCCAGCACATGATCTCTTCTGTAACAGCCTGCCGATCATTAAAATTCTCAAGATAAAGAGTAAATAAACAAACTTGGTCTTCCTTTCTACTCTCTCGACTGCGAGATTAAATATAGAGGCTATCTATTCTTTTGCACTCGAATTTCACGATGCCAGTTTTTGGACATTTTCAAAAACAGCTGCTCGATGAAAGAGCACAGAGCGTCAAAGCAGTGAGATTGTAACAGCAGGTGTGGGATGATTGTATTGAACGCAAATGATAAAAATCCATACAAATATTTCAAAAATATGATTCTGTATTGACTAAATGACTCATTATCAGATTGAGGAGGCTTAAACAATCCGACTCACTTTCCGAATCTCTTGGCAAACTGTAATTGATCTAAGTGACTGGCAACTGATGCAGTGAATCGATAACATACAAGTTACGCGACTCATTTTGTAATGATCTGTGTCAAGGTAGTCTGCACCTCGACAGTGAACGACTTCAACTTTTGCTAAAACGATCATTCAATCTTTCAAACTTTCAATCATTATCTTACCAAATCACAAACAAAAATCTGAGACAATCGTGTAAACTTTGATAGCACAGAAGCAAATTACATTAAATTTATCGATATTTGAAAATCGTTGTGTTAACTGTATGTGGAAATATACAATTTTCTATTTTCGAAATAGTAAGACGGCGAAAATTTTCTTACCCCAAGAGCTTTAAAATGAGACCCGAGAAAAGGTAGATGAGAAATGTACCGAAAACATTGGAGAGCCCAAACAAGTGTCCCCGAGGCGCATTCTACCAGTATGCAACGGAATCTGGAGTGATTAAAATCTTTAGAAATATCTCCCAGCTTATTTGGTAAAGGAGGAACGTTAAACATTACTCATTTTCAAGGCACATACATATTTCAAATCGAAACAACTTAGTTGAGGTAGAACCAAGCCCATAAGTGCTTAGTTTCAACACTCTCCTTCCAATCCAATCAGGCCCCACGGATGTGGTGGAACCGTAGGCGACGAAAACTTGCAATTACTGCATAATCTTGAATTTCGAATGATGAGTACTCTTCCTGTACAATCGGCTTTATCCAAGCCTGAATAGAACTAATCAAGAACGTTCGAAAACGCGATTTGATTGTTTATATACATACGTTGTGCCACCGCTCATCAATTTCATTTGTGTTTCAAGATAGTCCTTCCCTGAATTGAAATATTTTAGGTTTTGGCGATTTTACTTACCTTGTGTGATTTGGAGTATTTTTTTTGGTCATATAAATGTCTTTGCAAGGCATGCCTACGATTTGCTTTTTTTCTTTCGACATTGTTTTTGAAAACAATCTGCCAATTTTCTGTCACAGCGTCTTTACTTTGTGCAAATTTTCCTGTAAATATGCATGCATCTTTTCATTTAAATACAATTTAAATTCTTCCTCATCCAAGATCTGTCAGTTTTAGGAAGATTCGGATTTCTACCAGTGATCATTATACATTATTGCAAAAAAACCCGACTCCTTTGTAACTTATGACCATTGGCTTTTCCACTTAGCTTTTTCTCAGCTCTCTGGACCTTGTACAGCGAATAGGAAAACGTTTGTTTGAAATCGGGAGAAACACGTTTTGTATGTATATATCCGGTGTAAGCTAATCCAAATGTACACATCAAGTGTCACGACGCGTCGTCAGTTTACGCAATGTGACATACACAATTTCGTCGTGATGCTTTTAAGGTATACCTACTGTCTCAAGATGTCATAGATTTAATTCATTTTCTGTTGATATAATTTCAAGGGATTCAGGCTGTGTCGCTATTGTCCTGATATTAGAAAGTTAATCGGCCACGTTTACATATTTGATGTACAGTTGGCGTCCAACACACGTGAACAACATGCAACAAAATTGCAGACTTATAAAGAACTGATTTACTGCTGACCACGGTTGATTGACTTCATGTTTATGGGAGTCTTAGCGTAAGTGTGATGGTGGATAAAAATCAAAGTCAGCCTCGATTTTGCAGACATCATGGGTAATTATTGAAAGGGATTTAAAACCATTTCGTCTTGCACTCTGATCGAAAGGATGCTTGGCAAGCGCATGTGCAATAGACTTGCCATTCACAAAAAATAGGAAAGAATGGATGTTGAATGGAAGTGTGTTGACGAACTTAATAAATAATTTTTGACCGAAGTTCATCCGGAATAAAAGTTTCTGTGCAATCCAGCCTGTTCTTATTCACAAATTTCAAAAATTACACCATCAAATTGCCGTTTTTGTCGTCTGACATATTTATCAGAAGTTCGAGCTGTTCACCAATTATTTCAAAAAACGCCAAAGGCGTAAGATTTATAATTAGATTTATAAAAGGATTACAGTCGTAAATTAAGTTTTCACAAGTACTTTTAATATCATGCCAAATAAATTCTCTCCGGAACGGTTATAATGTAATATGCATTCCATTTGTTACATCTATTGCGTGGCTTCCTAAGCGTGGGATTTATAGCTTAGTATGGACCCGTTACCTAGGTAACATAACGTTATTTGGTTTATTTTCAGCAGAATGGTTTGCACTGTCGTTAAAATTGGATAATCATTAACATGGTTATAGGGAAGACAGAATGGCAAGTCTGTGTCGTAATCGTTCCAACCTTTAATTGTACAGGAAATAAAAGTTTGAATCACTCATTGTCCCTGATTCGGATCTGCTCCAAGCTTTTATACTAATGTAATACAAATGATGTCACACATAAGTTATATTTAACTCCATTATCCAAGCTTCTCCTATAATTCTCTAATTACCCATTTAACATGTGTTACACAAGGCTGTGGAATTAAATCTGATTTTACATGTTCAGTGGATGATAGAAAAATTTGAATACGCCCTCTGCTGCAATTCGTCGCCCGTACTTTTTATAATGATTGTCTTGTTGCTAAAGCGAGAGCATTATACCAATTTAAAATCGTAAGATTAACATCAAATGAATATCTTTTAATGTGCATATTTTTATAACATTTGGTTCGCGTATTTTTTGTTCCGTGTACTATTACCGATTCAGCACACATTGCTGTTTGCTCGTTACCACTTATTTAAAATTCACCCTTTACACAAGCCTGTCTTTGGGAAGCCAGTAAATTATCATAGGAGACAAGCAGGGTTCTGTATAGAAATAGACTTCATGAAATCAATCTAAACAGTCACGTTTGTAGGCAGTAAACGCGCCAGTACATAGAGGAATGCACAAAAAGTACCTGACACGTAATTCTGTCATTACAAACGGCAAGCGAGGATTTGTGGCTGAAGGTATAAGACCACAGGGGTGAAAATTAGTATATTTGGCGGGAAATCGCGACATGATTGTTTCTCTCTCTCCTTCCTAAAAATTGCTCATTTTAACCACAAAGGTCTTACATATCAACAACTAAATACCAGTTAATACCGTCATTATAATATGACAAAGTTTACTAAAAGTGGTCAATTTTAACCATGCCACAGCCAATTAAAAGGAGCTTTCTCCATGGCAACGTCTCTAGTTGAGAATAGAAACACCGTCTACAGCCAATCACAGGGCTAGATTCAAGCAAAGCATACCATATTTATGACTATTCAATGCGTGGCCCTGATCGGAATCGCTTTGAGGAAGAGCTGATACAGAGAATCGGAAATCATTTATTTTAAATGGAATCATGGATATCTTCTGTTCAAGTCTTGTAACTCTCTTATCTTCATCGGTTACAGCTCAAACTGAACCATTCGGTTCAGGAGAAACGCATTATGAAAAATTACTTTGGAAACAACGCTGAAAATTTGCATTGAACAAACAACATTCCCACCGAAGTAAATGAGACAGCGAATTTAGCGAAATAGTAATTGTTGCGTGTTTTGACTTTAAGAAGCAAAAAAAAAAAAGTTTCCATTTATGTCATATGTATTTAACTCAGGACAGATTATTTTTTTTTGTAGTGGATGATGTGTATTTCTGAGAGCTCCGATCTAAATTACAATCAGTTTGTAAATCAGACTACTCTCTTTAAATAAAGTGTAAATAAAATAAATAAATAGATAAACTCGATCTACCCTGGAAAAAACCGCCGACCCTGGACATTTTTTAGCATTTTGGTAAATTCTCTAAAATTTGCTGTATTTTATGGTTCTCAGCCAACAAAACTAAAAATATAAATAACTTTCCTCCGCTTTGGCTTTCCTCCAAATTTCGGAGATGTGTTACGGGAAACAAAAAAATATTTTTACTTGGCCTTAGCCTTTGAATTGCTCTCTGCTCATCCAAATCGATCTTGTTGCGAGTTTTGTTCACGAAACAGACAGTGTATTGCATATTATCAACATTACATGTGTCGGATTGACCCGTTTCTTTCGTTCATCGAAAGATGTCAATAAATATGTCATCACGTGGTCTCCGAATGATTGGGTCACGTCCCTGCGGGAATCTCGTGACAGCAATATCAAACGTTGCCATAGGTATCTGTGTGTGATGCCGTGAATATGCGGTTCAAATTTTCATAATACACAGTTTGAAAAAATAAAAAGACTTTGTTTGAAATTATGCGGCGCTGATGTTATTCGAATATGTGTTAAATGCAGGGACTGGGGGGTTAACCTAGACAGGCCTAGCGACATTAACAAACATTATGTTCAATTTCCGCCTTTTCTGCCTAGGCGACAAGAAACACACCACAGAGGATAACCCCATCGTCACAATCAGCTTTAATCGTCTGACCTCAAGAAGAAAACGATTGATCAAGACACACGCCTTACTCACATCCTGAGAGCATGCGTAAAATGTCGAGTAACCAAGGCAACTGTTTCGCTAAACAAGGGACGCTTACATCGTAAGCTATAAAACGCTGGAGTTACAAGCTGTCGTTATGTAGCATGATATTAAAATGTTTATTCCTGTCGACATTTTGTAAATTGGTTGAACATACTAGCCGTTGTTTGCTTCGTGTACGTCATATCTACATAGAATTTACAGCCCATGTAGTTGTGATACATTAATGTCTCTTGTTCTTTTAAAATTAATAACCCATAAAAAAATTGATGTCAATTTTATGGAAAGTTGAAAAAAATGCTTGACAACAGTGCCCTTAGGAGATAGAATTTTATTAGCTGACTTTGTTGTAAATGATAGCCAGATAAGGAGTCAACATTAAAATAATCAGAATAACCTTCAGTGATGCCGGGGGAATGCAGACAAACAACAATTCACATATGAATTCAGAACCAGCATCTGCCTTGGAATGAGAGCATTCCTGACGAATTCACAAAGATTCACAATCCCAACAAAGACGACTAATCACAAATCATTTCTCAAGGACACGTGATGGCGACAGATTCATTCCATTCACTAAAGATTCAATCAATTAACCCCCTGTAACTTAATTTTTCAAGAATACTTCATTGAGTCTCGTATCTCTTTCCAACCATTTCCACTACCTCTCTTTGGAAAAGTCGGGCTATTCAGAGGTTTTCCCGTGATTGAGGAAATTGTAAATTTCAAGGCCTCATCTGCCAACC
>LD357865.1:7065-25415 GCA_001465055.1 Ptychodera flava
CGCTAACGATAAGTTTTTCGGAACATGTGTACGAGTCGGTACAGCGATTGGCATTTCCTTTATACACTAAACGTGTTCTATACGTGAGAACATTGGACGTCGTATTTGGTTCAATTCTTGCAAAGTCTAACAAAGGAGAACGTTTGCAATGAGTTATTTAATCAGAAGACTTGTATCACAAATGATTTCCACGTGATCATGTTATGGTAGTAGTTGTAAATACCTGGAAATTTGAAAAGTACCCAATAATCGCCATTTCGAGCTTTACATTATACAGTTGCAGTCTCTCTCCCCCTTAACATAAGTTGCGTTTACCGTGCGCGTGTTTTAATTATCCATGGCCCCTAAGGTATAACTAATTCGCAATTCTACGTTTGATAAGGTTTTATAACACAGTATCCACAAAACATGGAGTTTATTAATTGTTTGCGCGCGCATTTACTTTCGTATTGTGTTGACGAAGTTTCGTTAGGTAGATCAATTGGGCAGACGCATTAAAATTGAAATTCGATGTATTACATTTAAAAGGATAATATGCACGAATAACACACAGAAGTATTATACTTACCCCGGTCTCGATGTTCCAAACGCAATTTAACTCGATGAATGTAAAACGATCTGCCGAGATCGAGTGTGATTTTCTTGACATCCCCTAAGCTCACACAGGTAGACATATCTCCATCAACTAGTTGTTTCAGTGCCGCCCTTCCTTTGCCACTTATATCTTTAGCAACTGCAATGTTTACTGTCGAATAGAGCGCATGCGTTATAGAAAGCTTATCCTTGCTTCATACACTGTTGCAATTCATTCTGTGCTTATTCAAATATTTACCATAAATCCTTGCTAACCACTTTATCAAACACCAAAATTACCTAATAAATAAGGGTACCATAACCCTGATGTACGATCAAAATAAAATAAAACTACATCAAAACGCAACTTAGCCAACTATGTTCTTTATCCAAACTGCACGACTCAAATTTCTGTTGGATTTCCTTTTTTTTTCAAAATTTAAGAACGTAAAAGTTTTGGAAAAATTGCCATTTTCTGCGTTTAGAATCTACATTTGATCTCACTAGAGAAATAAAAAAACTGGAGGCTTGACAGATCAAATTTCATTTGACGTTTAAATTTCAATAGTTATACATGATTTATGTTGATATGTCACTTTTTCCTACATTCAAAGAAACGAAAGCAAATTTGCATATTTTAGTATCAACACACTGTTGACATCTTTATTGACTATGATCACACTGCATTTTTCTTCTGTATTCACAGAATTGCGCATATATCATGAAAAATTAAGGTCTTTAATTTTAAAAAGTAGTTTATAAGAAAGTCTACATGTAGGTCTTCTTACGCTCTAGAGTCCGTAAATGTCATCAAGTTGGTGACCCTGTCATATAAATTCGTACAGTTATGCACTGTAAAAATTAACGAGAGACTAGCTGCTGATTTCTGGAATAGGATAATAATTTCATTACACTGGACTGAATTCTCTTACTCTTCTTTGATGTCGACATCTATACTTGCGCAATATATGTATCTAAGGAAAGCACTTACTTTGCGTGCGTTTCGCCTGAGCACTAGCCAATATTACGGCAATTCCAACAAACAATTGTAATTTCATGATTGCACCATACATGTTCTTCCTCTAGCAAGAAGAGCTCGTAAGTTATGTCTATATCGTGATTCAAATGCAACAGGTGAATCAGGAGAATATTCGATCTGAGGAGGAATTATTGTGCACAATAAGCTGGGTTAGGTATGAAAAAAACACACACACACACACACAAACACACACAAAAACAAACACACACACACGTTTGTACGTATATACGTGTGGGAAGATGATATAAAAGACACTTGTAATGTCATCCTTTTTATACATTTTCATTTCATTTAAACTTTTACTTTTTTAAATATATGTCGTGTCATCTTTTTTTATACATTTTTATTTCATTTTAAACTTTTTATTAAATATCTATAGCACTCTTCTGGGCATAATTGGTTCCTACCATATTTATATCAGAACTATCTTAATCAATGAGTATCCACTCTGTGAAAATTGTTTCTTTGTCCATATTACGCATTAAGTTGAGCGCACATTTAAGAATTTTTGGAACAGTTTATCATTGAGTATAATTGATAGCCTTTTTCTCATCCAGCTTGTGACATGATAACACTGTAATGTTAGACAAGCCCAAAGTGCGCTTGCCTGTTCTTAGAAAGGTTAAACTTTATAAAACAACTCACCTGGAATTGTAATCATTTAAGGAAGACAAGACGTGTGAAGATGATGAGTACTTTTCGAGAACAAGAAACAAATTAAGAATATCCACAATCTTTCATGGGTTCAGTTAGTCTAGTTCCACGTCTGCTATTGAAGAGAGGTCCACTGTCGTAGGAACTGCAGTTAACACGTATCAGAACAGAGTGTGACTGCTATGCCACAAAGCGGCTTTTTCACGTTCTAAATTTGTAAAAAATATTAATGTACACTTAAGAGGCTACGTTTACAATTATAGTTCTGACTGGATGAATAATTGGTTGATTTCGGGTTGGGTCATTTTGTTCCTACCAATCAATCTTCGAAGAGGCGGCAAACTCTTAACGATTTATTTAAAGAGTGAACAGTTGCTCCATCGGTGTCATCAATTGTATAAGTTTACCTTTTGACTGGGTCATGAAGTCAATTGCATATTACATGTCTCGTATATCGAACGTCGCGAGCAGCATAGGGTTCAATGGTAACTCGCCGAAGAAAGTGAATCGGAACTTTTTTCAACTTGACAACTTTTGGATGTTTAAATGTTGAAATTTCGTGTTATGCATATGAAAATCCTGTTTTTGGAAAATTTTGCAGAAAAACTGATAAACCGCATAACAGTAGATTAAATAAATCAATGCGCCATTCAATGATAAAAATCGTTCCATTTTTAACGGATTTTCGTCTGAGATGGAAATAAAGCATTTTGTTATTATTTGCCAATATAAATTCCTATTGCAAGTGAATAGTTTTAGAAAAAACTGTTTAAAAGAGGCATGCAATAAAAACATTATAGCCCAAATAAGGGACTATGTACCCTCCGGGCAGGAGACCATTTGCCCTCCATTCGTCGGACAAATGGTCACCTACCCTCGGGCACATGGTCCCATATTTGGGCTATCATATATAATATTCCACTAAGCCTAGTTCGTAAATAGTACAGATATCAGTGAACACGGATGTAATTTGTGCAAAATAATGTAATTAGTCTTTCAGGCTACACACAAAAAATGAAATAAGTGTCAGCATGTAAGTTAATGAGCAGTTTTAGTTGTGCAGTCGACCTTGGTGTGAGACAAGCTTCCAATTAAAAATCAATATTATCAAATCAAAATTTTATCAAATAAAAAATCTATATTATGCTGTTTTATTATGTTCTTAAATATTTGATAACAATATTTGTGATTTTCTTTGCCCTGAAATGATTCTCAGAAAATTGTCGGCCCTAGTCTAACTGGAGTCAGAAAAAATAATACTTCTAATCAAAGGTTGCCCTTGTCATCGCTGTGTTAATTAAGGCACAACAGACATATCAAAGAGCACCAGTAGAGCGTACATGTCTTGCTACAGAAACGCCACGCCGATGTTCATGCCCTTTTTTCTTTAATTGGTGTCGACAGAATAGTTATTAATACCTCCCCTAAGGGTCGCTGCACCCAACACTGCGTATTTCGCTCGAAATCACTTTTTTATGCAAATATTCATTCACTTTTCATTAATTTGTTAACCCGAGATTAACATATTGGTTTGGTTTACCTTTTAGCTTGTCAAGCAGTTGTAAAGTGCGTGATAACAGATTGTTAATGTATGCAAATGTATGCAAATCACCAGATTTCTTGGCTTCTCTTTAAACCCAATTTCAAGATTTTCAAAGGATTTAACTCCACCCTGGCTGGATCAAATTTTCTGACATTTTCATATTATGTGAGTGTCATTCTTTCAATCAATGCCATTTTAGAACAAGGATAGATAATGCAAAATGAAATAGAATTTTTACTACATAAACTCTTAAATATTTGATTTTAGAAAATAGTATAAAGGTTTTGATTTAAATAATTTTTAACTTAAACCAAAATCGAAGATTTTACCCTAATTATACACCCCTTCATACTAAAATTTAGATTATCTGGTTTTTGGAAACATACAGTTTGAGGGGGTTTCCTTGTTATCTTAGATGAGAAATATTCCTTTGAAATGATGTGTTTGCAAGGGACTTCCACCTTAAAAGTGCAATAAGCGGCCTGTATCCACAGTCCACTCCTTATAATGACTCGTGAGTACTAACTTTCTAAAATCATTGTACAGTCATTCTGAATTAATTGACGACACTTTAGGAAAGGTCTTGAAAAAGAAGATTGCCCAATGGGTTCCATACTTGCGTCTCTCTCTCTCTCTCTCTCTCTCTCTCTCTCTCTCTCTCTCTCTCTCTCTCATCAATATTGAATTTCGTTTACCACCTTACACTTAAATGACGCCATGCTCTCTCCTAGTTGTCGGAGACTACCCAATAATACCACTGTCGCGCGTGATGATTAATGCACGGTGGAAACTCATGCACTATTCAAGTTTTCATCGCCAGCTTATTTAATTCTAAATAGGGAGTTGAAGTATTGCACATGGTGAGAGACCCTGATGAATGTCATTTCTTGCCGCAGCTGCCGCATTTGTTTGTTTGTTGGTTGGTTGGTTTTCGAAAAAAATTGGTCTGGTAACGATTTTATTTTATTTCTTTTATTGCATGTTCATTTTGCTTCATATATAATGGTGGCATAAGAAGATGATCTACTGTAACAGTTTCCATGGCGAAACAAACAGCATTAAATCAGTAATTTTCATACACCTCACCCATTGTTCCAAGTAAAGTCACTGACGTAATAACTGTCTAGTTTGTGATTATTTGCGAATGATGTGTTTGTTTGTGTGTGTTGTATTTAAACTATAGTTATAACTCAATTGCATTATCACGTCGGATCATTCAGCCATCCAGGGTAGAAACTGGAGTGTGGCTAAGCAAGTTTTGCAATGCCTTAGTGTGCTACTCGACGGTGATATTGGTTTCAAGTTCAAGTCGTGATGATGGCTCTTTATCATGATATGTTAATATTGTTCATAAGTGGCAACCGTGTGTGTGTGTTTGTATGTATTGATAAATTGGTGATATTTGTGATAATAGTCATCCATCATTCTATTTTGAGTTCAAAAAACTATTGTGCATGAAACGTTTCAGGGTCAAATTAACATTGGAAAAAGAAGCTTCAGCTCTTCTAATTTTCGTGGTCATTTCTGTCGTTTACCAGCCATGACTCGTACTTTACAGGCAGTATACCTTTCTGGGTCTTGTGTCAACAACGTACCACTGACATAGCGCCCTCGCAGGGGTGTGTCACAACCACAATGGAAGTTAAACCTCTTCCTATTGACCATTTTACGTTGAACCACATCATTACAGACTTCGTTTTTGTCTATGTTCTCGTCATCATCACCAATGCGAACTTCAGTATCGATAATCGGATAATCTGAAAAGAAAAAGTATGCGATTTTTTTCTCTCAACTTTCCTCTGTAAGAAAGCAATACCCATGCAATATGAATACTCTGCAGAGTGTTATTTGTTTGAAATATGCATTGGTGGACATAAGGAAGCCGTAATTCATCATTTAATTATCAAGTAGAAATGGATATGTTAAGAGAGTTCCATCAAGTAGGCAGTGACAAATAGACCCATTTCATTTTCATATATATCTTGCTACAGAATAAAATAATAGTTTACCAAGGGTTATTTGTAATCGATTAATGAGTTCGAAAGCCTGCCCCTGATATACATAAAACAACAGTAACCCGGTGGTTCATTTCTGTACAATGTGCCTTATTTTTTCAGCGACTAAGGATAATACTCACCCTTTATAGATATCTGATTTGTTTTATATTCAAGCTTTCAAATCGTATGAGCGTAAATTCATACATCCGCGACAAAGCTTATAGTATATACCTCGTTCTAATAACAATTTTACCGAAAACACAGTCACGGCCGCATACCTGTGCAATGCTTTTTATTGAGTATGTCTACTTGGTAGATATCGAACGATTCTCCCAAGTCGATTTTCCAAGCCGTTTGATTGTCAGAAGATTTGCCGCTCGCTCGGTTAGTTTTTTTGCCATGGTCAGCCTGTGATGTTTGATTTATCATCTCCACATTCCCTATTATCTCTTTGCCTTTTGCGACATCTGTTACAGGCACTGGTGGCTTACAGACTATGACGAAATTAAAAATAAATGGGGTAAAATTATCTATTTTCAAATTCAGCAAACAATACAGACACATATCTGTTTGAATGGAACAAAACTGTGTGATTTGTGATGAAGATTGGGAGAACGCCTTAAACTGGGTGGTATTTGAAGTATTTTATGGTGATGAAGAAGACAATGTTAAGTTGTTGTTGTTGTTGTTGTTGTTGTTGGTTTTGTCTTTGTTGTTGATGTTGATGATGGTGACGGTTATGATGATAGAGAGGACGGGGAAGAAGTAGACGAAGAGGGTTTAAAGAATTTTGTAGCCGTGATTTATATAAAGGAGGATCTTCATAAAAAAGCAAGATAAATACATTGTAGAAGGAAGATGAGAAAAAGGAAAGATCCATCAAGATGTGTCATAATATAATTCAGTAGGTTAAATGATAATGAGTCTTATGCTATACAGGAAAGTGGCAAAGTCTCGGCATTGACATATTGCCCGCAATGAAGTGTGAAAATGTAATAACAGAACCAAAACGATTCTTATTGACTTGGCAAAAAGTGGTATTTTCGATATTTATAAAGTTTTACTACCATTTTTTTGGTTGATTGTATTTTACATTCAAGGAAAGGATTTGCATCTGATCCGTTTGAGGAAAAAGAAAAATATCACATCATTAGGTAAAAATACTCCCTCGGTATACCTTTGTTGATGTTGATTTGGTCAGAGAAGCTGATAAATGGACAGAAGGAGAAAATGCATTACATATTAAAGGCGTTAGAGATTTTTACATATCAAACCCCTGTTAACTTTACCTGGAGCAATGACTTCAAGTTCACAAAGCGACAAAGACTGGATCTTTTTCATCTTCTCGACGTTTACGTATCTGTAGATTGCGTGACAGTCCTTCCCAAAGACGACAGAATCACTTCTTATTACGTGTTTTAGACACTCTGCATTTCGACTGGATTTAGTGCTGTTTCCAGTAAAAATTTTCACATCAGGAAAACGGCCTGTCATGAAATAAAGATGTGCTAAACATTGCACGCGTGTAATCTTTTCACATTATCTATAAAGGAACACGATTTATGTCCTTTTATATCCTTTCAAGAGTTCATTTACTTAAATAACTTTATTCTGTGTTGTTGTTTGTGTTGATAATGTTGTGATCGACATTCAACTGATAAAATGAGTAATTCAATAAGAACACTGGTATCACAAATGACTCCATCTGATCAAGTAATGGTAGCAATTGAAATTACCAACAATAGAATTTTAAAGTATCCAATAATTGTTACTATACATTTATCTTGCTGACAACTTAGAAAATGTGATTAATGTGTACTAACAAGTTCTGCGGTCAAGTGAAACAAATTCTGATTGCTGTCATTTTAAGTGTAACTAATTCGCAATGCTGCGTTTGACAAGGATTTCTAATACAATATACACAAAACATGGAGATGTTCAAGAGCTTGCAGACGTACATTTACATTCTAGTCGTGTTGACGAGCAGTTCAATTCGGCATATCAATTGCGCAGAAGCGTTAAAATTCAAACTCGATGTGTTGCATGTAAAAGAAAAAATATAGTACATGTATTACACACAGAATGGATACTTACCCTGAACTCTATGGTCCAAACGCAATTTAACACGATGAATGTCAAACGATCTGCCGAGATCGAGTGTGATTTTTTTGATGTCCTTGAAGCTCACACAGGTAGACATATCGCCATCAACTAGTTGTCCCAGTGCTGCCTCTCCTTCGCCACTTACATTTTTAGCCACGGCAATGTTCACTGTCCAATAGAGCACAGAAGATATAGAAGGCTCAATTTGCTTCATACACTGTTGCTATGAATCCCCTGATTATTCAAATATTAATCACCAAAATCGTACTTTTTAATATAAACCACCTTATCGAAAACCAAAATTACCTCATAGTTATGGGCATCGTTTCCCCTTATGTACAATTTTAATAAAACTACATTCAAACACTACTAAGTCCATCATTGAACTGCATGACTCAAATTTAAATTTTATTTCTGTTTTCAAAATCTTATTTCAGGAACATACACGTTTTTGAGCAATCGCCATTTTCCATGTCTACAATCTACACCTGATCTCAGTAGAAAAGCTAACAACTTGAAGGCTTGACGGATCAAATCTAATTTGACCTTTAAATAGTTTATATTGATATGTCACTTTTTCAATACTGAAAGAAGCAGAATCACATTTGTATATTTTAGTGTAACAGCACTGTTGACATCTTTATTGACTTTGATCTTACTTCATTTTTCTTTTGTATTCACAGGTTCGCAGCAAGTTTTGCGCATGTATCAAAAAATATTAAGATTTTGAAAAATAGTTTCTAAGAAGTGTACATGGTCTTATCAACCCTAGAGTTTTATGAAGTGGGTGACCCGTTCATATACCTTTGTTCAGAGAAGTACCGTGCAAAAGTACGAGGGACTGATTACTCATTTCTGGCAGAGGGTAATCATTCGCTTACACAAGACCGAATTCTCTTAATCTTCTTTGACGGCGAGATCTGTATTTAGCTCAATATACTTATCTAAGGAAGGATATACAGTCAGGTAAGAATACAAGTAGCACTTACTTTGCGTGCGTTTTGCCCGAGCACCAGTCAATAGTACAGCAATTCCAACAAACAGTTGTAAGTTCATGATTGCACCATACATGTTCTTCTTCTAGCTAGAAGAGCTCATAAGTTATGAAGATATTGTGATTTAAAAGCAACAGGTGAAACAGTTGAATAATAGATCTAAGGAGGAGTTATATATATATATATATATATATATATATATATATATATATATATATATATATATATATATATATATATAAGATGTTTCAAAACAGTTTATAAGAAGTGTACATGGTCTTATTAACCCTAGTGTTTTATGAAGTATATATATATATATATATATATATATATATATATATATATATATATATATGAAGATGATATAAAAGACACTTGTCGTGTCATCCTTTTATTATACATTTTAATACAATTTCATTTTATTTTAAACTTTTACTTCTTTTTCAATGATTATAGGACTCTTCTTGGCATAATTTGCTTTTACCATATATGTACATATATCTCGACCAATCAGTATCTTCTCTGTGAAAATGGTTTATTTGTCCATATTACGCATTATTTCACTTTGAGTGCACGTTTAAGAAATTTTTGGAAAAGTCTGTCATTCCGTAAAATTGATGGTCATTTTATCAGCAAGCTTGTGACACGATAACACTGCAATGTTAGACAAGCCCGAAATCCGCTTGCCTGTTCTGAGAAAGGTTAAGCTTTATAAAACAACTCACCTTGAATTCTAATCATTTAAGGAAGACAAGACGTGTGAAGATGATGAGTGCTCTTCGAAAACAACAAAAAATTAAGAATATCCACAATCTTTCATGGATTCAGCTAGTCTAGTCCAGTGAAACGTCTGCTTTTGAAGAGGGGTGCACTATAGAACTGCAATTAACACGTTTGACAACACAGTGTGATAGCCACAAAGTGGTTTTTCACGTCCTAAATTTATAAAAAACTATTAATATACATTCAAGGGGCTACGTTTACAAGTATAATGCCGACAGGATGAACATTTGGTTGCTTTCGCAATGTTTGACGCTTTCTTTTGTTCTTTAAACAATGAAAGGATGGGCGAGGCGAATATACACGATTAAAAATCCACCAATCATTGTTCGAACAGGCGGCAAATTGTTAACAATTTATGTAAACAATTGACAGTTGCTCCATTGGTATTATCAATTGATATAAGTTTACCCTATGACTGGATAACGAAGTCAATTGCATAAGTAAGCTTATTTTTCAAATAGTCCAGATATCAGTGAACGTAGATATGATTTGTTGGCACTTACGTCAAACAACAGTCTAAAAATTTAACTATGCGAAAGATAATGGACACAAGACAAATGAAAGAGAAAGTGCCATATTCATTCTCTTGAAATGAACATCGTTTTACTAAGCCTACCTGTTGCTCTCGGTCCAAATTTCTCTAAATCCAATTAGCTGTAGTCATTAAATTCAATCAAATGTTAGTTGTTCGAAAGTTTTTCTCTGACTCTTTTTGTTGCTGCCATTCGTTTGCCTATCGACCAGGAAAGATCCGGTTCGTTAACACACTTATTCTATTAAAGTAAATATGCATTCAATCTTAACAGATAAATGCTTTCAAGTAACTACTAAATATTTGCATTATGAGCTTACATAGCGCTACTGATCGTGTACATTTCATATTTTTCGGACTATGAGATGATAACGGGATCTTGTTGACCGGTTTATTTTCTATGAATGTTCTTTGGAAACTCGTGATGGGAGTTTCCACAGCGGTGATATTTACGAATAGATAAAATAATTACATTTCAATTCACACTTGTCCTATTCCATATGCTTTAGAAATGAGCATCTGAAACTCCAAGAAGCTTCAAGAACTTCAAGGCAACAGCTGAAGGTTCACGTTTTCAGGCAAAATATTCAAGTATTCCGATATGTATCGGTAACTATTCGTAGGAGTTGTATGTATTTTATTTAGAGTTATTATAATTATCATGACAGATATCATCCTTACCTGAAAGCTGTAAATGAGTTCTTGATTTTCAGACTGTTTAAATTAAGTCTGCCTTTCAAAAGTCATTCAATTGACCGTCAATACATTCGTCGGTTGCTTTCGTCAACATACATCTCAAGCGCATGGCTTTCGTGAAATCGATACCTGAGAATATGTCACGTTGCAAAGCATAAAATTATGAGATCCCATAGGTTACTGTTTATTTCAAAGGAAATTGATATCTGAATTACTCGTCATAATATTGACTTCTCAGCTTATGTACTCCCGTAGAATGCTTACACCAATAATTAGTAGTTATTGACACGTAAATGAATAAATGTAAAAAATGGGAATTCTATGACCACTTACTTTCCCGTCTCGCTTAACACTACAAACGACACACGTCTCCCCCAGTGATGACAGATAGAATGCCCCCCAGGATAATAATAATAAAAAGCAGAGTAAATCTCTTGCACCACGGGAATTCATGAAATTTTCAAATTCGCATTTTCATGTTTGTCGATTTCGTCTGTTTGATAATCAATTGTTACGTCAATGAAAAAGATTTATGACTTTTACTAAAAATCCACATTGTTATATCGATACTGACATAATAAGTAATATTATAACGTTCCCATTCTAAAACATGCTAGTATTTCGAAAATTTGTTTTTGTATGAAAATCACACTTTTGGTTCAAGGACATTACTACAATCAACATGCATTCGATGGATGAATGTTCATACAAATTATACATCACTTGTTGAAAGAAAAGTCACCAGTATTAATGTTATTGACATTATATTAAGTGTTATTTTTGTTGTTATTTTATGTGGGCATGTGTGTGCTTCATCCAAGCCGTAGTCATGACTAAGTTGCACTAACAAATTGCAGCCTTCCTCTTTAAGGATGTGATATGAGTAAAATCTTTACCGATGTCGAACGGAACAAAGCGGCGGCGATGTAGGTCTTGAGTATGTATGTCTCCTGATGATAACTCTTTAGTATTACATATTTACTTGATGTCACCTGGTTAATAGCGTGCACGCGTGAATTTGTGGATCGGTGTGGGTAATTACGCTAATATTACAACTGATGAGAACACAAGCAATCATCCATCAGTTATTTTTAACTTCAGTGAACCATCCAACCATGAAAGAGATATGTGAGTCCTTGAAAAATTTAAAAGGTAGCTTATCAACTATTTCATTTGTCTTCGCCAATGTTGTCATCACCGTCTAACCAGCCATCACCCGCACTTTACAGGCGGTATATTTTTCCGGGTCGTTTGACTTCAATGTACCGCTGACATAGCGTCCTCGCAGGGCCGAGTCACAACCACAGTGGAAGTTAAACCTCCCCTTCTTGACCATTTTGAGTTGTACCACGTCATCGCAGACTGCGTTATTGGTTACGTCATTTTCATCATCACCGACGCGAACTTCAGTGTCGACAATAGGATAATCTGTGAAGAAAGTGAAAGTGTACTATTTTTCACTTGCCTCCAGGTTCTCGGTTTTCTTATGTTAGAAAGCATTGCCAACGCATTAGTAACAGCGAGGATTATATCCGGCGACGATCTTAGGCGGTGAACTTATGCAAACCGCATTGCATCATCATGAATAATCAAATAGCAAATAATAACGCAAGATAGTGTGTTAAAGGGGTGGGCCATATATCAGCTTTATCGAAAAACAAACTTGATAACCATGCCAATGGAAAACAAAAGATTAACAAGTCATAAATACTCAATTTCTACAAGAACTAACGCGAGAACAAGGGATTAAGGACTATCCCTTTCAATAGGCAATGAAAAATTAACTCTGTCCTCATTCTTTCTGTTCATTTGCAGAATTACAAGTAAAACAAAAGATCAATGAAACAAAAGATTTATAGAGCCTATTATTGAGCAGGGAATGATTACAGAAGACGTTGCAAGTAAGAGGCATGGTTAAACACTTGGTTTACCACCTTCTCAAATTGTTAATTTGTCTCAGTGTGTCAGCCGAATAGAAAGAAAATAAAACATTTTGTGTGTGCTCCTCCGGTCATTCCTCGATAACGGCCTTCGGGTTTCGTCGTCCTTAAAGCTCAGATGTGAGGTTGTGCATTTAAAATATTCACTTTTAAGTTGAAATGGAAGATAAGGCCACGCTGGGCTTGTATACAGGAGTAAAATCATTGTCTTTGGTCATACTAGACTTGTAGACAATAGTACTCCCACAGATAAAGAGTAATAAGGTAGGTAACCTCATGAACATTTTTATTTTAAAAACTATCTTTGCTCTCATTTAAGTCATGT
Source organism: Ptychodera flava (assembly GCA_001465055.1). Lineage (NCBI taxonomy): Eukaryota > Metazoa > Hemichordata > Enteropneusta > Ptychoderidae > Ptychodera > Ptychodera flava. Next base: position 20,246 of record LD357865.1, read on the forward strand.
ATTTTTTTTTCCTTCAGTCATACACAGCGCGCTGAGACGTATGTGTAGTGCGCTTTAAAGAAGTTTTTAATAACAATAATTAATAATAATGATATGAACATCATAGCATTTACAGCTTGACAAATTCGGAAAAGTATTCATCCATGATTGATAATCTTGTGTTTTTTCATTATTATTCCAAAACGAATGATCGTAGATACAAACATCTGCGGCATACCTATATACCTTGTTCTATGAACATTTTAACGCCTCCCGCGAATTCAGACACATACCTGGGCAGTCATCTGTATTAATTATATCTACTTGATAGATATCAAATGATTCTCCTAAGTCGATTTTCCAAGATGGTTGATCTCTATTATTCGCACGAGGGTGGAAACCATGGACGTTAATCAAGTCGATTTCCGCGCCATGTTCAACCACTGATCTCCGATTGATCATCTCTGCAGCTCCTATTATGTCTTTGCCTTTTGCGACATCTGTGACAGGCACCGGTGGCTCGCAAACTATGACGATAATGGATAAAAATATAGTCGTGGTCAAAATTTACCTAAGTTTGCAATAAAAATGGTATTTGGACAACTTTTAAAGTTAATTTGCTTTTGTAGTAAATGCAGACAAACATAGACTGATTTTTTTTCTGGGTGTCTTGCGCCTGTTTCAGTCCCCGGATCGAATCTAGACGCTTTTTACGATTTTTTCGATAAATATTTAAATAAAATAAACAAATAAAAACAAAATTTATATTCAGCCAATAACATAGCGAATATTTAAGTTTAAACGAGGGGAGAATAAAATGTATACGGCTAATTGTTACTGTTGTTGACTAGGGCAAATCCCATAAACACGTTGGTAATCTGTGTTTATTGTTGTTGTTGTTGTTGTTGTTGTTGTTGTTGTTGTTGATGATGATGATGATGATGATGATGATGATGATGATGATGATGATGACGACGACGACGACGATGATGATGATGATGATGATGATGATGATGATGATGATGATGTGGTGGTGGTGGTGGTGGGGGTGGCGGTGATGCTCATTATCAAGGTTAAGATTACGATCAAAATAAAGAATTGGCGGGAGTGGTCGAAGTTATGAAAATAAAGAAGACTACCTCAGTGTTGATGAACAAAATTAACACATGGCAGATTGTAGTAGAATAAACGGAATGATCAGGCGAGATTTTGTTTTTTTCTGAACAGGTGACATTCAACAAATTTAAAGATGTTTTTATTTGTGCGGTACTCTTAATGTATTTGCCGTGACATTTGGTGAGAGCATTGATTTAATGCTTGCAATAAAGTGTACTAAAATAATAGAAACTCGGCAATTGTGATCCAGAATGGAATTTCCTGTTTTCCTAATTTTCCATGGTTACAATTAAATCAAGAAAGAAACCGTTTTGCATTTAATCTGCTGGAGGACGACGAAGAAGAAAGACGTCAACCAATGAAAATGTTTTTTGGTATATCTCTGTAAGTTTAGATGTGCTCGAGGTAATTTCAAGTTGGAGAATGCAAAGTCGTTCTGTTTCAGATCAGAAGAAGTGTAGAGGTATGTTACATGCAAGTGCATACAATTTACCTGGAGCAATGACTTCAAGTTCACAGAGCATTAAAGACTTTACATTTTTCATCTTTCTGATGTTTATGTATCTACAAGTGTCATGGCAGTCCTTCCCAAAGACGGCCGAATCACTTCTCAGGACGTGTTTTAAACACTCGTGATTTCGATTGGGGTTTGTGTGGTTTCCAGTCCTGATTTGTACATCTGGAAACTTTCCTGTAATGAAATATAGATGTTTTATATGTATGCCAGCCCTGAAGATGTAGCCTGGCGTGACTTTTAAAATAGAGCTAACAAAATGTAGGGTAACCAAAGAAGCTGCACAATTAATAAGTCGAATATTCAAGTATTTGCTAAAAACACGATTGGAAATTAATTAGGATATTTAAAAGAGAGTAACTGTAGGGAAAGTGTAATGAAATCGAATTTTTTACAGTTTAAATTTAATGAAATGAAATCATTTTTGTCATTGAACCAAACAATTTTTTAAAGCGTAATTACCATATGTCACTCCAGTGCAAACGTCTTATTTTTGTGTAAATGTCATTATGAAACGAGACAATGACATAAAATTGCTGTAAGTTGTCACGTTTGAGCCAGAGCACTTTTGTGACTCTTCCGTTATTTTAAGGAACAAGATCTGTCATGTTACTGGTCACGTTTATATTACAACGTAAATTTTGAAAAGAATTTTGAAGATGGTAAGCAAATATGGTGTAACATTATACCCGTTTTTCAATTATCAGAAATTGCACCAATGCAATTACTTCGAATAAGTCACAAAAATGTTGAAATTCGTCTGCAATATCGACCCTACAAAAGTTAGGAAACAATCTTAGTACTGTGATTTCGGCGAAAGCATCCCCTGTGAAAATACGGTTATTTCGACGAAATCTCCCCCTGAACTGTTAAATACTGATGATAAATTCATCTTTTAATTCTGACAGCATTTATCTAGTAAGGAATCCATACTTTATTCATGTAAAAGACATACAAATACATACAGATTTCTTCTTTGTATTCACAGTTGTATTGAAATTTTACGAAAATTTACATTCAATTGCTCTCCCTTCAATCGTGCGTTTTGATGGAAACTAGTGATGTAACATTGGGAAGTCGGAAGAAAATATACAGATATTGTCCAGAGATACTATTCTTACCGCGAACTCGATGATCCAAGCGCATTCGAACTCGATGAATGTCGAACGGTCTTGCGAGGTCCAATTTAATTTTGTCGATATCCTTGAAGCTTACACAGGTAGATATGTCACCGTCGACCACTTGTCTCAGCGCCAACGCTCCTTGGCCGCCTATACTTTTAGCAATGGCAATGTTCACTGCCAAACAGAACACATGCAAGGAAGAAACTTGTTTATGCCTTATCCCCGACGCACTCCAGTGCTATTGTTATGGTTTCAAGAGAATACTATTAATGATATTTTTTTGTGTGTGCATTCTGGTTGTTCTTATCGTTTAAAACAGTGATGCACGCTAATGTCATAACGTTTTGACTAAAATTCCGATAGCTTAAATTGAAAAAAAGTTATATTGCAAATAGACATTTTCAACACTTTTCCTTTCCTGCAAAGAAAAATGAATTTAGCATATTTGGAATTTGCTATACTATAGCCTTTTCAATGCCAGCGAATTTTGGAACGTCATACCCTCAAATTACTACTGATAATGTATCAGATTATCTAAAATTGTGGCCTCAGATGTTTTCTAAATCTACAAATTCTCTGGCATTGGCAAAACTATAAAGTAATAGTGATAGTACTCCCTCCCGGCCCCTAATGGACTAATTGACAAGTAAACTTTGCACTCCATGATGTATTTGGCTTTCACTCTTACATTATGTCGTGCAAAGCTTGCTTTTATTCATTATTGGCTGGGAGGAGTTACGTTATTGCTTAAATAATGAAGAGCTTGTACGGTAAGATTTGATGCGCCATTATATAATCATACTTTTCCTAATGGATTAACTTATCACCTAATATACCCCTTTAACATTTTTACCACAGTCGCAGCAACCCCTCCTGAGATATCGGGCCTAAAGCTAAACCTAGGCAAACTCAGAGCTGAAAGTTCGTCAGTGACTACATGTATAACATCTTGGTGTAAACATGGGCTACAATAACTTGTTAAAACCAAAGCATTACGATTTATCATATTAAAAAACTTGCTTTATGGGTAAGAACATAGTCACAACGGCACTACGAAAACTGACTCGTGGTAGATTGGCTGAATGTTCTTTTTTAAACATAAAATCAAATCCTAAATTTCTCTAAATACTTAATGTCTCTCCAACCAGTTCGAATTCTGAAAGTGGAATGTTTCGGATTAATCAAATGTAAAACGCTATAAGACCTATTTTTGAAAATTAGATATAATTAAAGTTGAAAAGTGTTCACATTTGCTTATTTTTGATTTTAATCTAACACAGTCTTAGAGAATTTTGATTATAATTTCAGGCGTTAAAATCAATTCATAAACATCATCGTATAGACTTTTTTATTGCTCTATCTTCTGGTTGCTTAGATCATGGAAAGCACTGATACATGCTAATGATATTTACGTGTCGACTATAAGTTCAATGACGTAGTTTTTATCGTGCTGTGTCCATTTTAAAGTCCATTAGTTGATCCGGCAGAAAATGAGAATACAGGGATATGGGTATATCAAAAGAGCCTCAATAAAAACTCTTTATAAATGAAAACTCAATCGTATTTGTCACTTTGGGAGAAGAGAACACTAGATTATAAGTAATAAGGGGCCTTCGTCAAAATCGGTCAATATGTATATACCGAGTCTACGAGCATTTTGTACATCGATTATTATGGTCAAATTAGCTCAAATGGCTTCTTTTAATATATGTGTCCACTTAACCCTGGCATTTGAGATACCCTCTAGCTGGAACTTTCGCAAACGGCATGCATGGATAAGATGAAACAAAATCATGCGTTGCCTAGTTATGTTTGGCACAGAGCATCGATTCAGTCAAACAGGTAAAATTCACAACTATCAACTATAATTGCTATCTCTTACTCATGCATCTACGAAAAGAAAAATCTAGTAAATATACGGCCAGTACTTACTTCGTGAGCGTTGCGCATGTGAACGAACCAGTGTTACAGCAACGACAACAAGAAGTTGAAATTTCATGATATCGTTGTGGACGATAAGCCTCGAAATTGACAAGTTTGGAGTTATGGAGAAGCTTTTGAGTAAAAAGAGAAGCAATAAGGTAATGAATTTTTTGGAACTTGTTATCATGAACTTCAGAATGACACTGGTAGCGTACGACATGTGCCCATGGTAGCTATAAATGTAACATTCATACGTAGAAAGTTCCTCGATACACACAGTACATATGTACAAATACAGATAGATAGATAGATAGATAGATAGATAGATAGATAGATAGATAGATAGATAGGTAGATAGATAGATAGATAGATAGATAGACAGATAGATAGATGGATAGATAGATAGATAGATAGATAGATAGATAGATAGATAGGCAGGCAGACAGACAGACAGACATATAAATAGTAAACTATATAACACCTCACAAACATGCACAATACATACATACATACA